>CAKALU010062731.1:28005-48766 GCA_916700995.1 Hozukius guyotensis | reverse complement strand
ATCAAATACAAAATGTAAATCTCCTAACTGCTCATTTACTCTTTATTTAGTGGTCATCCGTCCATCATGTTAATGTGTTTATTCAACCTCCGTTGTCCGACTGTTATGAGCCCCGCTACACCCTAAAAATCGCAAGTTGCGTTAATGCTTTAAATAAATTAGTGGTGTTAAAACATATACATACACATATTATCGCGTCAACTTTGATACTCCTAAAAACATCACTATGCCCTCTTGTCTTGTAGCATTGTCACAACTTTCTCTCTCGCTGCACCAAATCTGCATCAACAAGCACATTTTCCCCGACACACTCTTACCCTTTGTCAGTGTGTGTGTGTGTGTGTGTGTGTGTATGTGTGTGTGTGTGTGTGTGTGTGTGTGTCTCTGAGCTTCCCACGTGTGTTAGTTTAAGTTGGCAGAGTTTGGATTGTTGATTGTGTGCAGGCATGTGTGACCCGAAAAATAAAGGCCACTGTGTGTGTGTGTGTGTGTGTGTGTGTGTGTGTGTGTGTGTGTGTGTGTGTGTGTGTGTGTGTGTGTGTGTGTGTTTCTGGCCCTTTAAACCAGCTGTGATTGAAAGGACAGTGTGTGTGTGTGTGCATGAGTCAGCCAGTACACCATGCTTGCTGTGTGTGTGTGTTAGAGAGAGAGACAGAGAGAGTAGGGGGGCGAGCGAGACAGCTGAGAGCTGCAGCTCAGTCCCTATTCGTCCTCTGTGTCTCTCGTCCACTTTTACCCTCTCTCTGTCTCTCTCTCTCATTTTAAGGATATTTTCTGGATGTGCTGACGCCCATATATGGACCTCACTGTGTCTTTTAGTGGGATTTGACAGAGCTCTACTGTGTGTGTGAGTGCGTGTGTGTGTGAGCCATGCTGCGTGTGTTTATTCTGTGTGCAGAGCGTCTGCATACGCCGGACGACGACGTCAGTGATGCCTACTGCACCGCCACCTATGAAGGTAGGGATGGTGTGTGTGACAGTCAAGAGGTTAAGACACCATAGGGGGAAAGAATAGTGGTCTTTGGGTAAGAAGGAATAAAAGATAAAGAGTGTGTGTGTGTGTGTGTGTGTGTGTGTGTGTGTGTGTGTGTGTGTGTGTGAGACTCGGATGACACAATATTGATCCAAACACTCAACCCCACCTCCTCTCTCTATAACAGCTGAGGTTATTATTGGAAAGAATCCACCAGTCATCTTTCATGACTTCCAGTCTGTTTTGGGGTGGGGCGCAAAGAGAGAGAGAGAGAGAGAGAGAGAGTAGAAGAAGAAGAAAGAGATGGAAAGATGTGGTGATGGGGTGAAATAGTAACTAATAGGGGTGTAAGAAAATATCGATACACATGAGTATCGCGATATTATGTTGTGCGATTCTCTATCGATTCTCCAAAACACTATACATTTTTAATTAACCTCTTTAAAATCCGCCGGCCCGCCATCGGATCGTCGATCTTTTGGAGGTTGTAGCGTGCTCAGTTTTAAAGCTCCATTGGAAAAAAAACTGTAATTTTACCTTGCAGAACACGGAGGTTGCTGGTCCTCCGCTGCCTCAATCGGTTAGTTTGTTTGTGTAAATATGTGATTTTGGTGTTTAAAGGATTAGTTCGGATTCACCAAAGTCACACAATAGCACGAACAAACTATCCAATCGAGGCAGTAGTCAACCAGCAACCCCCGTGTTCTGCGAGGTAAAATTACAGTTTTTTCAAAGGAGTCTGGTGGATTTGTTGAGAGCATAGATGTACAATATGTCTGTAGGTAATACACTGTCTACAACCCCACTTCAAAACACCCAAACTATCCTTTTAAGTAACCTTTTCAATGCAGGACTTTCACTTTTCACAGCGTGGTATTAGTACCTTTACTGAAGTTAAACAGAGGATGCAGTGACAGAGAGGATGAAAGAAGTTGCAGTGTTATGAGGAGATGTGTGTGTCTGTGTTTATATTTAACACCATTCTTTCAGTGTAAGTTTATACTTCTGGGCCCTCCATCTCTCTGCCTCTCTCTCTCTCTCGTGCTCTTGCTTTATTCTCACTTCACTACCATAAAATAAAATTGGTTCAGTTATGGGTTTGAATGTTAACAGCTAGGTAGATATTTAGCAGCGTAGCTCTCAATCCACCGCTTTGGTCCGGACTGAAGTACCTCAACAACTATTAAAAGGATTGCAATGAAATTCTTGACAGATATTCATGTTCCCCAGAGGATGACTCTGAATGACTGAATGATCCTCTGATTTTTCCTCCAGCGCCACCAGCTGGTCAAACTTTGTAATTTGTTCAATAGTTTTATGAAATACCTGCAAAACTAATCATATTCCCATCAGCCTCAGATGTACTTTTAGTGCTAATAAGCAAGCAAATATTAACATGCTAACATGCGAAACAAAAACTGAAAATGGAAAACATTATACCTGCTAAACATTAGCGTGTTAGCATTTTCATTTTGAGCACGATAGCATGCTGATGTTAGCATTAATCCACCTACCTACCTGCCATATTTCCGTTAGACTACAGTAGACTACAGTAGAGTACAACAGTAGAGTACAACAGTAGAGCACTGTGTGTGTGTTTGTAAAGAAGACACAGAGTTGAGTTCTCTAACTAACAGCAAGTGTGTCATGAACTCATGACACTTGGTCTATTTGGCTGCACAAAAGTTTCCCTGTGTAATGTAGGACAGCGTCTGCCTGCAGGTTGCCTACACACACACACATTAATATTTGAAGGTTGTGTATGATACCAGTGTTTTTATATTTCATAGTAACAATAAAAACTAAATGAGAAGACGTTCCACGTAAATTAGCAATTATACACTCCGAGGTGTTCTGATACATGGAAATAATGGACAAAGCAGAGGCGTTTCTTCTGCCGTCATTTTATATATCGGGACAAATCACAGTGTGTTATTGTGCTTGTATCGCGGCTACTTACCACAGGCAAACACATAAGCTGTCTTAAAAATCATCATGTAATTTTAAAGTTTGTTGGAAGTCAGTTTTTACCTCCCTTGTTACGTGGTAACGTAGCACAATGCAAGAAATGGCTATATCTGCAGTTTAACATACCTTGGGCACTGATTTATATATTACTATCATATATGATATTATTCAGGCTGGTCTCATACACTGTTCGTAATGCACTGTAATTCGTATATTTATCCCACAAAATAAATGTGGGTAATTCACGTTATCAGGAACCAGGAAATATAAAGAGCGGTGAACGCCGTTTAGGGAGGAGGCCGGGGTGGTTGGGTGGGTCAAAAAAACACCGGTCTGTCGTCCAGGAGACCGGCGTTTGTGTCCCGTGTGAAACCAAAAAAACAACATTGATTTATTTGTCACGTAACTTACGTACTTAAGTAACACAACTTCCGGGGTTATTTTAAGCCAAACCACGATCTTTTCCTAAACCTAACTAAGTAGTTGTGTTGCCTAAACCTAACCAAGTCGATCTTTTCCTGAACCTAACTAAGTAGTTGTGTTGCCTAATCTTAACCAAGTCGATCTTTTTCTAAACCTAACTAAGTAGTTGTGTTGCCCTATCCTATAAGATTTTAACTAACATTCGCCAGCTAATCAGGAATTAGTGTTTTCTGTTGCCATGGTCTATTGTGAGATATTGGCACTTCTACATAACACAATTTAGAATATAGTTTTTACTTAGGGAGCATATATTGTTCCAAAATATGTATAAACAATGATGACAGCATCACATTTTAATGGCGGACTAATAGCCACGGTTCAAGTGGAATAATGTACTCCGTCCTGTGCGGTTACGAGCAATAACACACCCTTAATTTGCAGCGTAATTAGCCTCGTCTGTGTCTTATATTTCAATAACTGCACATCTTTTCTTGGTTTATCCCTTAAATAAGAACGGAAATACATATCTCATCCAAGCTCTATTCACAAAAATAAAGTTTATATTATATAACAAATTTGCTTTAATTTTAAAAAAAAATTCAACTCCAGCTAAAAATTAAAACAAAGGCAAAATATTGAGAGGATTTTCAGGAACATTTCAGACTGAAAACATGAGTATACAGTATATATATCCAGTAGTGTTGTTGTTGTCGGCTTCACAGGGCAGCTGAATATTATCTGCAGCCTCTCTTCTCTCTCTGGCTGACATCTGATATTGAATCAGTTTGAACTCTAAACGCTGACTCTGCTGCTCTTAAAATCTGCTGTGTCATTTCTTCTACTCAGGGTTCGTTACATCTAAAGGCTGTTATCTTTAACAAAGATCTAGAAAGATTGAAGGCCTAAAATTGGAAAAGCAAACATGGAGGACAATTCAATTTATTGTTTTGGGTCTTTTTTTTTGTCTCTAAATGTAGTCTGCTCTGACTCAAACATCAATCCTGAAATTGCCTCATCATGCCTTTTGCTACTTTCCTTTTATTCAGAACAGTCATTTCTCTGTTTTTATAAATTAATTTATTAGTTTTTTCATGAAGAGAATGAGTGAAGGGTTTTATTGTTGGTCTAAATCTTGTTTCAGCAGCCGTATATATATCACGATGGAAAACAATCATTTTTAAAGGTCCCATATCCTGCTCATTTTCAGGTTCATACTTGTATTTTGTGTTTCTACTAGAACATGTTTACATGCTGTAATGTTTAAAAAAATTTTTATTTTCATCATACTGTCTACCTGAATATACCTGTATTTACCCTCTGTCTGAAACGCTCCGTTTTACCGCATTTCAACGGAATTGCAACGGAATTGCAACAGAATTGCGTTGCTAGGCAACAGTTTGGGTCCATGTTTACTTCCTGTCAGCTGATGTCATTCACATCCACTGCAACAGGAAATAAACTGGGACACATTTAGAATGTTTATGTTTAAAGGTGTGCAATGATCTAAATATTGTATATTTGTGACATCACAAATGGACAGAAATCCTAACAGCTTGTTTCAAACGCGCAATTTCTGAATACGGGCTGCATGTGTTTGTCCGTATATTGAGCGTTTTGATAGTATAACAGTATTTATAAGGCACTGAAACCTGCTTTATACTATAAAAGACATGAAAATCTCACTTTTTAAAATATGGGACCTTTAAATTTAACCTAAAGACCACGTTGTTTTGCTGCCAATATGATTGTCGATCGTGGATGGGACATGTCACACGATATATATTCACTCATATTCCTACTCTGTAACTTCTTTTAACAACAGTAAACATGTTTTCATCAGGATCAAATGAACAGAGCTCACATGACATGAAGCATTAGTGCACATAATTAGCATGAAGTATGTACATGTAACTCCCATGCAGTCAGTCAGGTTGTGCTTCATTTTTCTGCTGGCTGGGTTAATGAGGTTGTGATATACATACAGCAGAGATAATCGGTTATAAAGCTCAGAGGATGAAACCTTCTGAAAATCAATTTTCTTCAAACTTATTTCTTGTACTGAACTTTTATTTAAAACTCTAGTCGCAATCACAAGATTTCCAAAGATATGATCCTTACATGTCAGGCTGTATTACATTATTAATGTGTATAATATGATGCACATGATATATCTGGAACTTTACATTTGATGTAAGGGTGCAACCACGAAAGATGGATTTAAAACGCAACTTTTAAGCTACTTAAGGGGAAATTTAAGGGCACTGTTTAAGGGTACAGTTGTTCTTATGTTTCAGACACTTTCACCTCACAGCTGTACAAATAAGACAGTGTGAGTGCGCCCTGATTTGGTCTGCAGGTGGCGCTCTCTCATTGACTTTTTTTGTATTCTTAATTCTTTGAAATAAGAGCAGAGACCCAAGAAATGATCTGTGATGGGTCTAAAAGTCCCTCTAGTGTGTTCAGACTTGAGGAAAATAAGTTTAAGCCTTGAGAGTCGTTTTTTGACTTTCAAAATGTAGCTCTCTCAGTCTGAAGAAAACCTCGGGATGTCTGCTTGAATGACCAGGCAGTCACACCTAAATTATCATTTTGACTAAGGTCAAAATAAGGCCTTTTTGAGCCCCCAAATTTTCACCACATAAGACCTTGAGAGTCTTAAAATGTCCTGTAATTTGATGTCCAAGTTGAGCGTGTGATCTTGAATCCCCGGGCTTACAGTTGTTCAACAGACTCTCAGAGTTTTTAAGGCAATCAGATGCGGGTTTTTTTGACAGTTTACTGAAAACACCAGATTGAAATAAATCCTGTACAAACAGAGATTACAGGGATTAGAGAGGACAGCGAGAGGTGGAGGGCGGTAGAGAAAGAAAGATGTGGGCAAGATAGGGAAACAACCAGGAGACAAGAGAGGAAAAGAGAACAGGAAATGTAGAGATTTCCTCTGGATGTGAGGTGTGTGCTCGCTTGTTTCCCCAATACGAGTGTGTTGGAGAGAGTCAGAAAGAGAAAGAAGCCGGCTTTGTGAAGGTCTACCCTTGGAGGGGAAAAAAGAGCTTTTATTTTGTAGTTGTCGCTGGAAAACAATCTTTGGTTTCATGTTTTTCGATGCTGGGACTTACAAGGACTTAAATCACTGACAATCTTTTGAAAAAAAGCCCTAGAATTTAATTTCACTCCTTTCAAGCTTTGGATATCCTTTTTTTTTTTGGATCACACTCCTCTTTTTTCACTAAGAAGTGCTTTTCTTTCACACTTTTTTTCTCATATTTTTTTGCCACCAGTTGGTCTTTGGTTTGTTAGTTTTGACGGTCGACCCCAGTTGGTGTCATGTAAGCAGCCGTTCCTCCGGCCCTGGATCCCTCTCACCTGGTGAACCCAATCACCTGTCGCTAGGCCGAAGCAAATCCCCCTCGCTTGCTTCCTGAGCGAGTTCTTTGAGCCTCGCCGGTTTCAGGACTCCGCCGAGGTTCACAGCCATGTTACGTTGCGTTCTTCAGCGAGCCAACAACCTGAGACACTCTCACCCTCTCGCTAGTGTCACATTCAGAGGTAAGAGGATCATGGGAGATTCAGGGGATCGGTAGCAAGATGATAGACTAAATAGACAGATAGATATAGATACCTCTGAAGTCACAATTTTGACTCACAACAGGTACATAGAGAGTGTCTTTTGGGGCAAGTCAAGCCTGTTCTCAAGCCAAGTTTCAGGACCTTGAGGGAAATCACACGTTCATAAGCAAATTGGAAGTCAAGCTGTTGGCTGCCTGAAGTTTTCTCATGCATTTGTTCTAGATCAACGTATTATTTGTTTGTTTTTTTGTGCGTTCTCCAATGAATGTCCAGCAACTGGAGCGATCAATGCGCCTGCGCAAGCCCAACCAGCAGTGGTTTAGGCTACAAAATTACTTGGTTAGGTTTAGGAAAAGCTTGTGGTTTGGGTTAAAATAAGTACGTTAGTGTGTAGGATCTGGCGGCATCTAGTGGTGAGGTTGCAGATTGCAACCAAATGAAACTTTTCCCGTGTGTCAAGCCTGTAGAAAAACTACGGCGGCTGATGCGAAAACGCGAATATCTAGAGCTCTAGAGCCAGTGTTTGGTTTGTCTGTTCTGGGCTGCTGTAGAAGCATGGCGGCCGGCTCCGTGAAGAGGACCCGCTCCCTGTGTAGATATAAACGGCTCATTCTAAGGTAACGAAGACACAACGATTCTTATTTTCAGGTGATTATACACTAATAAAAACATACTTAATATTATATTAATTTTTTTTGCCAATACATCCCCCGAAATGCTGCACACTGTTCCTTTAAGCACGTAAGTTAATGAAACTAAAGTAAGGTAAAATAAGTTTGAGTTTGGGTTTCACACAGGACATGAACAGAGGTCTCCTGGGTGAAAGTCCAGTGTTTGTTGACATGGACTTTATCGATCTTTATTCTGCGTCACCTGACTTCTTTAGAGGCAGCCTGCACGTCCTGGCTCACGATTACGTGGGTTATATATGAATTACAGTGCTCTGCTTTTTGTAGGTAGAAGTGTGAACAGTGAATGAGAACAGCCTGCATCGTAACACTGTATAGTCTACGGTGTAGGGTGAACATCTGGACCCATTGTGTTGTGACAGGCTAACTAGCTGCAGTAGACTTCTTAGGTGTATACTAGAGAGCAGTATTGTCATTAAAGGAAAGATAAGAATCTGGTTTAACTCAACTGGGGATGCCAAATGGCACAAGGTGAAGGTGACTTGGCTACCTGGCCTGTTTTTCCATCAGTTTTGTTGTTTGTACTTTCCACGAGTCGGCGTCTGCCTTCTTAATGAGGTGAGCTCTGCTGTTAACTTCCTGCCTTTGTCCCGACACTGTTTCCTGGTGCCATCACACACAGGCAGCGGTGGAAGAAGTACTCCGATCCTTCATTTAAGTAAATGTAAACTAAAAATACTCCATTGCAAGAAAAAAGTCCTGCATTCAAAATGTTACTTAAGTACGTATTATCAGCAAAATGTAAGTAAAAGTATGCAGAATGGCTCCTTTTACAGTGTTATATTATTACATAATATTATATTATTCTGTTTTTATAACTAATGAATACATGAAAGAGCATTTTAATGCTGGAGTGCATCTATTTGGAGCCAATTTTAGATACTTTCTATACTACTGGGTAGATTACTGCACCCAAATCGTGTTTATTTATGTTTCAAATATATGTAGTGAAGTAAAAGTACAATATTTCCCTCTGAGATGGAGTAGAAGTATAAAGTAGAATAAAATAGGAATACTCAAGTTAAGTATCTCAAAATGGTACATGAGTAAATGTACTTGGTTACGTTCCTCTACTGCACACACGCTTTTAATACTTGTTGTGAGGAGCATGAGGCACAAATTACATTAAATATAAAATATTTAAACTGCAAACTCTGCCTGCATGTTGATACAGCACTTTTAAATGTCTTTGGTGGTCCGGGGATTACCGTAAAATCGTCTATATTTGTTATTTTAGTTGGCAGTAATATAAGTCTAACGGGAAAGTAGTTAACTGTTGTACAGAGAGAGTTTCCTCCCCTCCAGAGAAACAGACACTATGCCCATTTATAGAAATTACAGATGGTAATAAAAAAAAAACAAGGAAGCTGTAGGAGGAGAGAGAGAATGTGTTTGTGTGAGAGTGAAATCTTTTGATTGTTTTGGGTTATTTCAGGGTTTTTTTTGCAGGGATTGGGCAACAGTAGTGTCTAGTTCAGAGGTCAGCAACCTGCAGCTCTTTAGCCCCTCTCCAGTGGCTCCCTGTGGATTTTTAAAAATGGAAATGAATCACTGTTTTTTTGTTTACATTTTCATTTTTATTTATAGTACTAGTAGTATTAAGGCCACTTTTAGGAAAAAAAATAAATCTGAGATTTTGAGAATAAAGTCAGAAGTTTAAGAGAAAAAAAGTCAATATTATGATAATATAGTCAAAGATTTATGAGAAAAACAGTCGTAGTATTATGAGAATAAAGTCACTTTATTCTCGTAATATTACAACTTTTTTCTTGTAAATTTATGTCTTTATTCTCGTAAAGTTATAACTTTATTGTCGTAACATTACGACTTTTTTCTTGTAATATTCTGACTTTATTCTGTAAATCTCAGATGTTTTTTCCCTCAATGTGGCCCTAATACTCCGTAGTAGATTTGCTCTTTGGTCCTCACTGCATTAGACTTATATACTATATACTTAGACTATAAACTGTGTTACCTTCATCACAATGATTAAATGTTTTGCGGCTCCAGACAGATTTTTTCTTTTTTTTTCTTTGCCTAAAAGGCTCTTTTGATAGTAAAGGTTGCTGACCCCTGATCTACATTGTTTGAAAGTGACGAGCAGGATGGAGCATAAAACGGGAGAGATGTTATGATTGTCATAAGAATCTCTTTTCATTTACCTCTTACTTCATGTTTGTGGCCGTGCGTCTGCAGGTGTATAGGTCATGCAGCATGTGTATATGTTAAACGCGAGAACATGTGCTTGTGTTTGTGCGCCGAAGGCAGGATTTCCGGGCCAAAGTGTTGTTATAGGAACGATAAAGTGTTGTTCTCCGTCAAAAACAGAAATAAAACCAGGCGGCCCTGCTTCTTCATCCTGGTCCTGTGCTAATTATAAACTGGACACACACTCATACGCAGCAGTCTCGTATTAGTTCCTCAAGACATTATACTTGTTAGATAAGTGGTAACGCACACAGGTGTCCTGTTAGGTTTTTATAATGGAAAACAAGAGGTTCCTCTGAGTTCATTGTTCACCTGTATCAGGACATCTCAGAAGGAATCACTGCTACTATATGGTCACTTACCAAAGAAACAAAGGTCAGAGGTCATGTTTAAATAACTTCAGCAAGTGGACTGTGTTGTTTCTTTGGAACAATTAGCTAAGAAAAAGGTGATTAGAGAGCTCAACTTAATCTTTGAGGTTTAGTTTTTCTATAACTTTAGTTAACTGCAAAATGTTGAAAGCTAAACCTAGATTCGATAAGGGATTCAAAAGGATTCAGATTTAATAAAATGTTATCAAACCTCAACCCTACAGCTAGCCAAGTCACCTAATTTATTATAACTATTTAATTGCAATTAATCGCATAGTTATTTGTGATTAATCGCAAATCAATCACATTTGTTATCTGTTCAAAATGTAGCTTAAAGGGAGATTTGTCAAGTATTTAATACTCTTATCAACATGGGAGTGGACAAATATGCTGCTTTATGCAAATGTATGTATAATATTATTATTGTAAATCAATTAACAACACAAAACAATGACAGATATTGTCCAGAAACCCTCACAGGTACTGCATTTAGCATAAAACAATATGCTCAAATCATAACATGGCAAACTGCAGCCCAACAGGCAACAACAGCTGTCAGTGTGTCGTAGCGTAAATCCGTAGCGTTATTTAACCTCCTTCACGACAAGCTAGTATGACATGGTTGGTACCGAAGGATTCATTAGGTTTTCTAGTTTTATATGATACCAGTATCTTCACTCTAGCTTTAAAACTGAGCCTGCTACGACCTAAAGAATTTTTAGGTAACGCAAGTTGCGTTAATGCGTTAAAGAAATTAGCGGCGCTAAAACATGCGTTAAAGCGTTATTATCGTGTTAACTTTGAGTTTATACTTTATAAGACTTTTGTTTCCTAATCTTAACTTTAAACTTTGCATTAAGAAATTGTCTGTTTAAAAGTGGGAACCAGACAAAAAAAACCTCTTCATATTTTACCTTTTGAACCGGCCGCAGATAAATCAATTTATAAAACCAGTAACACACTCACACACACAAAGCCCACGTCTAAAATTAGCTTTCCCGTACGTAATTCACGGCACTGTGGGTCACAGTTTGGTCTATTCTCGGCTCATGACAGAAACTGTGCCAAGCTGAACCAACCAGGAAGTTGATGCTGTGCCACTTCCTGTCTCTGAGATTGCTAGCTCAGATATCAGCCCTTTGGACACACACACACACACACACACACAGAAACATAACGTACCCTGTTGACCCCTCTTTGGGAGGGTGGAGATGTTTTTTAAGATATCTTCCAAGAACGGAGGTACACTTACGTAGGTATTTGTGTAAGAACGTACTTGTGTTGTCACATTGGGGAAAACAGGAAAGCAAACAACCATGGGTGTGTGTGTATGGAGAGGACGAAGTTGTGTGTGTGTGTGTGCGCACATTAAGAATAAATCCAGTGTGAACCTGAACTGCTCTGAAAACAGTTGCTCGGCAACGTTTTGATTAATCAACAAATCTATAAATCAGTGAAAAGAGTGCATCATGTTTGTGTACCACTACTGATGATTGGTCAGTTGTGTTTCTATTGTCTCACACAGTTTTTGTTTTTAAAGTAAATGTGAACTACGCATGTCACAATGTCAGATTTTTACTACACGATTATCGCGGCCAAAAGAATTCCCGATAACGATATTATCGCGATATCTGTAGAAAATTTGAAAAGGTTATAATAATAAATGCTATCAGTCGAAATTATCTTTAATTTTGTTTATTCTCTTTTTTTGGCAAATTAAATACACTCGGAGGTTGAGAAAGTCTGTAACCATAACTGTACAAAAGTGTGATTTAAGAGGCGCAGGACTATTTACATATTATCTAGGGATGTCAAAGTTCATGAAAGCTAATTATAACATTTTGGTCACCTAAAAATGTTCGGTTGTACTTAGCTCCACCTCTCTGGCTGCAAAAAAACAAGATGGCGACTGCCAAAATGCCGAACTCAAGGCTTAAAAACTGTAGTCTACAAACCACGTCCATATAAAGTCAATGCCAAATTGCATGCAAAACTACTGACATTCCCATCAGCCTCAGCTGTGCTTTGTGTTTAGTGCTAACTACCAAATGTTAGCATGCTCACTCACTCACTCATCACTCATCTTCAACCGCTTAGTTGAACTCCTTCACTTGGGATAAGGACTCATTCCCTACCCGGAGTAAGCAATCCATCGGTTTCCTGCTGAGAACCATGGCCTCAGATTTAGAGGTGCTGATCCTCATCCCAGCCGCTTCACACTCGACCATGAACCGATCCAGTGAGTGCTGGAGGTCACAGACCGATGACGCCAACAGGACATGCATTGTCATTTTGAGCATGATGTCACGTTGACGGCTGTGGACTTGTTTATCTATTCCAGGCTTTGTCCACTCATTCTCTGGAAATTAACGAGTAGCTTCTTAAATCAGACAATAGTCACTGTTTCCTTTCATTTGGAAAGAACATCTCAGACTGCTGCTGTTCCTCTTTCTGACCAAAACCACATGGAAATGATGATAGTTGACCCCAATGTGATTATTCACATCACATTCTCGTGTGTGTGTGTGTGTGTGAGATGAGAGCTCTTAAATCGCTAATGATGAATCCTGGAAGTTTATCGGTCCATCTTATGTCCCACTTCCTGTCAAGAGCGCCCAACAGACAGGAAATCAGAGCTCAGAACTCCATGTTACAGGAAGCCACAGAAAGATAACACACAGTGGAGCAAATATGGTTGTGTGTGTGTGTTGCAAAGTTTATTTTCTGCTCATTGAGTCATGTTTGGTCTGAAATATTGAAAATAATTATGTACATGTATATGTATTCACCAGATCACTATTAGTCTCTTAGTATTGAACGTCTTATTAACATCTTATTACACAACTTTGTTGAATACACAATTCTGATTGGTCAATCACGGCGTTCTACGGTCTGTTATTTCTTTATAAGCTGATCGTTGCTATGTATAACAGACCGTTGCTATGTATAACAGACCGTTGCTATGTATAACAGACCGTTGCTATGGGCCTAGTTCTGATGTCGGACTCTGGCGGACCATTTTTGTGTCAAATTATTGATTTTTTAAGTACGTAGCCGTGTAATAAGCGGAATAATGTACAGAGAGCCGGTCATTGTTGTGAAATAAACCCCGACAGGGCCTTATTGCATTGCTCTTATAGGTCTTTCATCGCTGTACATCATCCTTTACTTAGCTAACAATCACAGTATCATGTTAAGTTTCGCTATCTAAGTTGCCAGGACGCTAAGTAGCAAACAAAATGTTAGCTAGCTACTGTATTAACCCGCGGGATAGTTAGCTGTTGAACAGATTGAGACTAAATACAGCACAGTTAGCACTGTCAACTTATAATGTTGGACCCGAAAGATTTACTGTCTGTTTCATAAGCTAACTCTTAATGTTCCTGTTTCTCCATTTTCTTCAGGGTCTAAGAAGAAGACAAAGGTCATCAAGAACAACCCTAACCCTGTTTGGAACGAGGTACGTCCTCTACACAAACCTCAAATTCATTATCTGCTACTTATAGAACTACAGATACGGTGCTATCTCAGATATTTGGTTAAAAAAACACATCTGATATAGCCTGAACGGCTGAAGGAACCTTTTAGCTCCTTGAAAAGTAGTCCCAGGACTAAAATTACCAGGAACTTCTTGGTGGAAACCCGGCTATAAGATCCCATTTTCACGCTTTCTTTCATTGTCTACTGACTTCCTGTCTCTCTCTGTCAGGGTTTTGAATGGGATCTGAAGGGGATCCCTCTGGACTCCGGAGCAGAGCTGCACTGTGTCGTCAAAGACCATGAGAAGATGGGGAGAAACAGGTGCGTGTGAAATGTGTGCGTCTAGTAAACCCCTCCCCATAGCTCAGCGTACAGGACTTGAGATAAGAACCGTGGTTATTGTGAGACTGAGATACGGTGGACGGATCGGACCAAACTCGGGGGAACAGACAGGGGTGTGGCCCCGCGAACCAGACTTGTTTGTTTTATGAAAACACCCCTTCAGATGGTTATTTTTGGACCGTTCTGCTCCATCAAGATGTCAAGTTCCTTCAGAGGGGAAAAGGGCAGGCACGAAAGACTCGGGTCATCCTCTCATTGTGGTCGTCATATTTCCACCCATTCACCGACTGTTGTGTTGATTGATTTAGTGATCCATTCATCCGCCTCCCATGGGACACTCAGACCACGGTGTGACCTCTTTGCTCTGGTTTGCTGTACCAAAATGAGTTGATATTATACCCTGCTTTATAGACTCTAAATGGGACCATAATTTACTAAATGAACATCATGCTGTATTGAAGAAGACTTGAAACTAGCGATTAAGACCATAAACTCATGTTTACAATGTTTACTGATAGGGATGCACCAATACCGATACCAGTATCGGGTATCGGTTCCGATACTGTGCTCATGAACTCGCAAAACGGCTCCGATACAACGGCACCGATACCACTTTACGGCAGCGTGACGTTAACCTTTCATCACCATCTTTTGGGTCCTATCGCACGCGCACGCGCGCACGCACTCACGCTCCACCTCCCCGACGGTGCGGGCGAGACGGGCCGGTGGTGCGCCCGACCCCGCGGGGCCGGGTTCCCACCTCAGGCGGCGCGTGCCAGCCCTCACTTTCACTGCGCCACGGGGTTTTGCTTGCACCCTCTGACTCGCGCTTGCGTTAGACTCCTTGGTCCGTGTTTCAAAGACGGGTAGGGTGGGTTGCAGACATCGCCACAGACCCCTGGCGCCTTTTACGTGGGCCGCGGCACGACACGGTTGGGTCGCACTGAGGACAGTCCATCCCGGTCGACAGTCGCACAGTCGGGAGCAGGGTGCCTCGTCACGGTGCGGCGAGGTCCAGACAGGGAGCGCTGTAAAGCTGCGGCCGCGAGCCACCTTCGCCCCGAGCCTTTCCAAGCCGACCTAGAGCCGGTTGCGGCGCACCGCCTCGTATGCGGGACTCCCCAGCCTGCCGTGTGTCTCTCACACCCTCCAGCTGGCTGTTAACGAGGGTCTTTTGGCACAGAGAAGTACTTGTATCGGTACTCGGTATCGGCGAGTACCCAAATGTAAGTACTTGTACTCGTACTGAATAATCAGCGCATCCCTATTTACTGAGGTAATAAATCAAGGGAGAAGTCGGCTCATTTTCTCATAGACTTCTATATAATCAGACTTCTTTTTAGCAACCAGAGGAGTCGCCCCCTGCTGGCTGTTAGAAAGAATGACAGTTTAAGGCACTTCAGCATTGACTTTACTTCTCAGACCTGGAGGTTGCCGCCTGGTTTTCACCTAATAATTTTACAGGAATATGATTTTTTTCTGCCCCAGGACATTTTAAGTGTGTGTGTCTGTTTAGGTTTCTGGGGGAAACCCGGCTGGCTCTCAGAGACGTTCTCAACTCTCCACAGCTGGCCGCCACCTTCACCGTCTCCCTGCTGGACACCAAGAGAAACAACACAGGGGTGAGCACACACACACACACACACACACACACACACACACACACACACACACACCACAGACAGATTAATTAACAGTCTCATTGTATCATGAAGCTTTGACGAATCATAAATCATTCTGAGTTTCCTGTCTGGATCTTAAAATAGAGAAAGACTTTCCTGAGTCAGAGCAGAATAACAACCATACCTCTTTCTCTCTCTCTCTCTCTCTCTCTCCCTCTCTCTCTCTCTTCTCTCTCTTTTCATTTAGAATCTTATGTATTTAGAATTATTTCCATAAAAAACACATACTGTATATACATTTTTTTCCATATGTTGTCATATATAAAAGACCCAAAATGATCACTGTAGGCGGACTACTTGATGACTATAACCAAATGATTTAACAGCATTTGTATAGGAATGATTCTGTCCCAAGCTTTTTGATCCATATAAGCTGTTAATCACTGTAACCGTGATCGCTATGAACGGTTTCCACTGTGCAACGTGTTAAGTTAAAAGAGCTTTAGATGTGCCAGAGCCGGTCTTTGTGTTAAGCTAAGCTAACCGGCGGCTGGCTGTAGTTTCATATTTACGCTTCGTCCACACTGGGAACGTCAGGAGCGCGTGGCGGTGGCATTACGTGGTGGCGGCGTTACATGGCGGCGGCGGCGTTTCAGCTCCTGCTGCTGCTGTCAGCCCTTTCTTTCTACATAGAGTTTACCTTTCATAATGGCCATTTAATTTCATTATAAATATCATTTATTTTACACAGAGAAAGGTTAAGAAACGTGTGGTAATTTGTAAATAATAGTAATGATCCACAATTAAAACCCCGTACTATATTCATTCACGGAGCTCTCCAAGTCACTGCATGTTCTACAACACTGTCCGGCACATATTTCAGAATAAAAGACTTGTGTTAACAAATGAAGGAATTCTGTGTATAGAAAAAACGCTTGAGGGCTTTTATTTTGAAATGAAAGTGTTGATTTAAAACTGTCGGTGACATATTCTACAGATGTCTAGACATCAAAACTGTAGTAATCTTGCTGGTATGATGTCAATATACTGTCAATAGATCACCTCGCGTCAAAAATAGGCGAGACCTGGAATCTCTAGAAGAGACGCAGCTGACACGCAGCCGAGCCGTGCGGGAGACATAAAACTTCAATTAAAAGCCGAGTCCCAATTAGTCCCATTTACTCGCCGGGTGTGATCAGAAAAAGCCAGAAAAAAAACATCCTCACTTTCCAAAAATGTCCTCAGATAGATAGAAGTACAAGCCAAACACACACACACACACACACACACACACACACACACCTTGTCGGGCCACACCTATAGTCGTCTCCTGCAGATGAAACAGCGTTCCGTTTCCCATCCTCGTTTCCTGAACCCAAAACAAAGTCTTCCTCTCAGTGTCAGAGTGGATGTGATTGATGTCCACACACACACACACACACACACACACACACACACATGGTAAAGCCCATGTTTACCTTACAGAAGGTACAATGTGTGTGTGATGCACAGGGTCATTGTCCACAAAGCAAAGAACAATCTAATATAAACCAACATATTGATAAAGATGTAACTAGAAGGCACACAATAAACTGTATTTTAATTCCAAAAATGAATTTTTTCAGGCAAAATCAACAGTTGTGTTGAGTGAGGAATACCTGACTGTAATGATAAACCTGTTCAGACCCTGATAACTTTGTTTACAGAAACACTACAGCTTATCACTTAAGTTGCTTTTTCCTGTGAAAGGAAACTGCAGAAGACTACACCTTTTACTGGCCCACACACCCTACAGAGCACTGCTGCTGCAACACTACTTCGTCCTTGAAACACGTCCTTGTGTATAAACTAGGGTTGTCAATCGATTCAAATATTTAATAGTGATTAATTGCACATTCATTGCACATTTTTCATCTGTTCAAAATGTACCTTAAAGGGAGATTTGTCAAGTATTTAATACTCTAATCAACATGGGAGTGGACAAATATGCTGCTTTATGCAAATGTATGTATATATTTATTATTGTAAATCAATTAACAACACAAAACAATGACAGATATTGTCCAGAAACCCTCACAGGTACTGCATTTAGCATAAAACAATATGCTCAAATCATAACAAACTGCAGCCCAACAGGCAACAACAGCTGTCAGTGTGTCAGTGTGCTGACTTGACTATGACTTGCCCCCAAAACTGCATGTGATGATCATAAAGTGGGCATGTCTGTAAAGGGGAGACTCGTGGGTACCCATAGAACCCATTTACATTCACATATCTGGAGGTCAGAGGTCAAGGGACCCCTTTGAAAAATGGCCATGACAGTTTTTCCCTCACCAAAATTTAGCGTAAGTTTGGAGCGTTATTTAGCCTCCTTCACGACAAGCTAGTATGACATGGTTGGTACCGATGGATTCTTTAGGTTTTCTAGTTTCAAATGATGCCAGCGTCTTCACTCTGGCTTTTAAACTGAGCCCGCTACAACCTACGAAAGATCGATTGTGTTAACGCATTAAAGAAATTTGCATTAATGCCTTATTATCGCGTTAACGTCACATAAGATCCTCATTTTTTTGTCACACGTTGGACTTTTTTTAGGAACTATAACGTCATGTTTCCACCCTCGCCATCCTTTCTACCAGCACTGATTAAACCATAGAACTATGCTTCTCTCTCTGTTTCCACCAGGCCACGCTGACCCTGCAGGTTTCCTACATCCCTCCTCCAGGATCGGCTCCAACGTTTCAGCCTCCTCCCCATCCCGAGGCTCTGCCCCATAGCAACCCCAATGTAGAGATGGACACTGTCACAAGTACGCTAAAATATAATCTGTCATTATTAAATCTATCAGTCCTGCTGTCTTTATCCACCGTGATGAATCAGTGAATAGAAGGCCAGAATGTCTCGTTCATTATTTTTTCTTCTGGGACTACTCTCTGTCCATCTGTGCAGTGATTTCTATGGACACTTTGGACGAGGAGGACACAGAGAGTATGATAATGCTGGAGCCGACGGAGGACCAAGGTCCCGACGACGGGCGCTCCATGGTCATCGTCGGTCCTCAGGGGCCCTCGGGCCAGGAGTCCCCCACAGCCCAGATGCCTAAACGCTCGCCGCCGTCCTACAACGCCCACGCAGGGCTGAGGAAGCGGAGGAAAGGATCCAGCAGTCAGCCCAAACCGCTGGCCAACAAACCACAGGACTTACAGGTATCTATTAGGGGTGGGAAATCATTTTTTTAACACCAGAATCGATATATTTGCTTCATCTGATTCTATGCGGAGGTAGAAGGAAGTTACCGCTTTTATATTATATATTATATGATATTTATCATTTAAAAGACACACAGGAATATAAAACAGATGCTGAATTTTGGTTCAAGCTGTACAACCTCCTGTACTGTGTTGGGTCATCAGTTTTTGCTCACAGCGCCACTCTGTGGTGATTTTGTCATATTGCACAAGGAACATCAGACAGAACTGATATTAGGGTCGCAAGACCATGAGGATGTATTCAGGTCTTTTACATAATTAAGTAAAAGTACAGCTGTTTAAATTCTTTTACGTAATTAAGTAAAAGTACTAATACCACGCTGAAAAAAAAATACTAATACAAGTAAAAGTCCTGCATTGAAAATGTTACTTCAGTAAAAGCATGTAAGTAAGAGCAGGAAAATGTACTTAAAGTATTAAAAGAATAAATAAAAGAAAATATCTAAAATGTATACTTAAGCAAACTAAAGCTTTATATTCTGAATGTCCCTAAAAAATCAACTTAATCCACGTTACTGCTCTTATTATGTCTTCCCATCCAGGTCCGTGTGCGGGTCATCGAGGGCCGACAGTTGCCAGGCATCAACATCAAGCCCGTTGTCAAGGTAACGGTAGCCGGGCAGACCAAGAGGACGCGCATCAGAAAGGGCAACAACCCGATCTTCGATGAGGTAAAAACAAGAAAAGTTAAAATAATTTAATATCTGTAACCGTCAAACTGCAGCTTGAGTGTTTTCCTCTCGACAGACGTTCTTCATGAACTTCTTTGAGACTCCGTCAGACTTGTTTGATGAACCGATCTTCATCACCGTGAGTCAGATTTTACTGTAAGGTGTTTATGTTCCTGTTGTGTTGCTCTTGATAAAAGGTAAACTCTCTCTCTACCTGCCCGACAGGTGTGTGACTCTCGCTCACTCAGGACTGATGCTGTGATCGGTGAATTCAAGGTAAACCGACAGACTTCATGTTCTGGCACAGGAAAAAAGTGAATTGAAAAGCAAAAAACATCTAAAATCTTTTGATATTTCTTACAGTTGGATGTGGGCACCGTCTACAATGAGCACAGTGAGTTTACGTTTAGTGGACTAAATGTGTTTTGGTGATTTGTACTGTTGTATTGGTGTGAAAACTGTCACTCTTAACAAGTATATTTGTCTAATTACTTGTCAAAATATGTCATAACGCTTAATATAAGACGCAATCACCTAACAAGTAGTGAGATATTGTTTTTAGACAGTGCATCTTGAATATCTTAAGTGAAAAAATACTACTTTTGAGCATTACAGTCTCATTATGACACTAAACACTTCCTAATACGAGTGAAATATAGCTCTAAATGACTAATTTCAAGATCTCTTTTTATCTTGAAAGGCCTAAATATTACATCTTAAATCAAGAAATCTTATCAAGCACATTTTCACATGTTCCATTCATTGGCAGATTTTTTATTTATTACATGCAAAAACACCTTTTAGTCATTGTGTTTTACTTATTTTTGAAGTGGCCTTTTTCCAGTATAATTTATATTAATACTATATAAAAATAAATAAATATTAATACTAATAATTATTATTTTATATTATTTGTCTTTATTTTACACATTTAATTATTTATTCATTTATTTATTCCTCTTTATATTTGTATTTTTATATAAAATAAAAAAATAGAAAAATAATAAATACATTATATTAATTAATTGAATTATTGTATAATTGATTAAATAAAAAAATAAAATTGAAATTTTTGAAAAGCTCTTAGAAGTGTTTTTAAAATATTATTTAAAATTGAGTTGTTTCCTCTGGTTTTAATTTCTTATCTTAAATTAAAACCTTTTTTTTTTTTTTTT
>CAKALU010062731.1:0-27919 GCA_916700995.1 Hozukius guyotensis | reverse complement strand
AACCCCCCCCCCCCCCTCTCTCTCTTTAGGACACTGCTTCTTGAGGAAATGGCTGCTGCTGTGTGACCCCGACGACCTTTCTGCTGGGGTCAAAGGTTACCTGAAGGTCAGCCTGTTGGTGTTGGCAGCTGGAGATGAGCCACCGGTGAGAAAAACTTTAAACTCTAAAACTAATGACCAGGTTCCTGCCAGCCTAACAGTAGCTGTACCTTGAGATTAATGCTAACATGCTAAAAGCTATCATTTTACACCAGCATAGTAGTGTTTACATATTAGTAATGTTAGCATGTTGCCTTGCTAATTGTATGCATGTTAAGGTGTTGAACAATGCTTGCTAAACATGTGATACAGGTGTTTATTTATATGCATTAAGTGGGTATTCGTATCTGTGTGTCTCCAGGCTGATAAACGCGAGTGTGTGGAGGATAAAGAAGATATAGAAGGAAACCTGCTAAGACCGGCTGGTCTGTCTCTGAGAGGAGCTACTTTCACCCTGAGGATCTTCAGAGCTGAAGACCTGCCTCAAAGTGAGTGTTTATTGATTATTCATCTGATAGATCTGAAGAGCTTGAGAGATTTCATCACATCGCTTCCTGTTTCCTGTCTGCAGTGGACGACGCCTTCATGGACGGGATGAGGCAGATTCTCGGGTTCGACAGCAACAGGAAGAACCTGGTGGATCCTCTGGTGGAGATCCACTTCGCTGGAAAAACTGTGCGTCGTTTGAGCCGAACATTTTTTACCCCAAACCCGACATTAAATACAGAACTTTTGAACGTATGCTGCATTTTCTTTCTTTTTTTAGGTGTGCACTAAGATTCTGGAGAAGAACGCCAATCCTCAATGGAACCAGAGTCTGGCCATGCCTATAAGAGTGAGACGCACACAACAAACAGTTCATTGTGCTACCAAGACAAGTATACTCATCATTATCCAGTACATTATACAGTGTATCCTCTCTTTTTCCCCTCGCAGTTTCCCTCCATGTGTGAGAAGATGAGGATCAGAATTCTGGACTGGTGAATCCTTACTGATATATAACTTCATTTTTTTTTTTTTATTTTATTCATCAAACTCGGCGTCAGAAGTCAGGAAATAAAGAATATTTGTATGAAATTTTTAGTTTAGAGCAGACTCAGATTGAGACAACTGTGTTCCGCTGCACTTGAGCGCAGTACTTTTAGCCCTATGTTTAATCACATTTTGGCACCATTAAAAGTACGCCGAATTATATATTAGGACTTCCTGTTTGCAGCGTACCCGGGGGTGAAGAAACTACTTTCACTAGATTACTTTGATACTGAATGAAACTTAAAAACATGATGATTCTCAGGCAAGTTCTGCAGTTCAAAATGTACCTTAAAGGGAGATTTGGCAAGTATTTAATACTCTTATCAACATGGGAGTGGACAAATATGCTGCTTTATACAAATGTATGTATATATTTATTATTGGAAATCAATTAACAACAAATATTGTCCAGAAACCCTCACAGGTACTGCAATTAGCATAATAAAATATGCTCAAATCATAACAAACTGCAGCCCAACAGGCAACAACAGCTGTCAGTGTGTCAGTGTGCTGACTTGACTATGACTTGCCCCCAAACTGCATGTGATGATCATAAAGTGGGCATGTCTGTAAAGGGGAGACTCGTGGGTACCCATAGAACCCATTTACATTCACAGATCTGGAGGTCAGAGGTCAAGGGACCCCTTTGAAAATTGCCATGACAGTTTTTCCTCGCCAAAATTTAGCACAAGTTTGGAGCGTTATTTAATCATCTTCGCGACAAGCTAGTATGACATGGTTGGTACCGATGGATTCTTTAGGTTTTTGTAGTTTCATATGATACCAGTATCTTCACTCTAGCTTTAAAGCCCGCTAAGACCTAAAAAATCACAAGTCGCGTTAAAGAAATTAGTGTCGTTAAAACAATCTATGTGTTCAGATTTGACTCAGTTATGACTCAGAGAAGGAGTAAAAAATTTGACACAAAATGGCCACTAAGGGTTTTAGAATACCTCAATTGTCTTTTACCTCACGTCTCTCCCTCCGCACTCACCCTAGGAACAAATGTCCCACAGTAGTACATCTTAATTGATGTCACCATGTGGTTTTAAAAGCGTGTTTCAGAGCTTTTTTTTCTCTCATTTTCTCATTTCAGGGACAGAGCCAGTCACAATGACGTCATCGGCACCACCCACCTCTGTATGTCTAAGATCTCCGCCCCCGGTGGAGAGATAGATGGTAAGTAACTAAGAAACCGAACTGAACCCAGTTTGGTTTGGACTGGTATTGGCTGGCTTTGACTGCACCGGAGTGTTTCTACTTAACTGGTCTCGTCTGGTTTGGTTCAGGTCCAATTACGTTTATATCGTTTTTTTTGGGTTGTTTTCCCCAAAATGACATATTGTTGCTTTAGGTCGGGGCTACCTTGTGATTGACAGGTCGCTGCCACAACGTTGTCCAGTCTGGGAGTTGTCCGTGTTTTCGTCTTACAGCTTTAACCCTTTCACAGTGTGTTTTCATGAAGGTTAATTGTAACATTTTGGACGCCAAAAAATATCTTATTCAGCGTTCAGTTGTACTTAGCGCCGCCCTTTGGTGTCACTTCTGGTTGCAAAAGACCAAGATGGCAACGGTCAAAATGCTGAACTCGAGGCGTCAAAACCAAAACCATCACACTGACGACGTCCACGTCTTATATACAGTCTACGGGCCGATGTCAACAGCAGGAGCAGGTGGATCAGTGTGCCGACTTTGTGCCGCTCTGTCTGTGCTCTAGTTTGCTCTGACAGTCCTTGCAAGTGGTGCAGGTCTTCTGGTATTCTTGCTCAACTGTCTTGCACATGAAAAAAAATTAATGTTTTGAATCATGCTTTTCTGCATTTTGCAGCAAAGATTAACATCGTGAGTCGGTCCCAAGCTTTTATCTCTTAAACTTTATTAGTTTTGTTTGGCTCTGCCTGGTCTGCGTTGACTGCAGATGACAGACCTTCTGGTCTGAGCTTGTTCAGATTGTCTGGTCCCATTGTCTGCAACAAACTGTGAGTGTTTGTGGTTCTAAATAGACCAGTCTGACGCAATTCACCAGTATACTCATAGTAGCACAGGACTGGATTGATGTTGTATGGAGAACAGAAACAGTTTCATCAGCAATTTCCACCAGGGACATGAATGATTTACACACGGTTTTTAGCTTTCGTGCATCCGTTTGGGATTTAAGAGTTAGTCCTCTGAAGTCCTCTTAAGTGTTGATTTGATTCTAGAAATCTCAAGTCTTGAACCACCAGATGGATCTGTGGTTTTGTGAACATAACAAAGCACGGGCGTTCTTTCAGTGACATGCATGAAGACTAACTTGGTGATGTTTGTGTGCCGAACGCTGACGTTGCTCAAGTCTCCGGTCCTTGGAGTGCTTCACTTTGTCCTCGTCCAGACGAAGACAACATGCATGAGTTTCTCTCACTGTGTGACAAGCAGAGTTTGTTCTTTGTCTTTGTTTGAAAACATCATGTGAATAGTGATGAATCATCAGCATATAGCAGCATAATGCCACAATACAGCAAGTAATTTACTTGAAACAAGCATCTTTTTGTCACCTTGTTTCAAGTTGTGTTCTTGAAACAAGCTAACTGATGATGCTTTGAGTATTCAGGGTTTTTGATTTGCGTAGTGGTCCAGTGCTTTTGTTTGGGTTTGAGTGGCGTTCAAAGACATCCATTTCCTTTCTGTCTGACTCTGAACCATCCTTCCTCTCTACGCACTCAGATGACTTGGTTCCACGGACCGTCCACTCTGGCAGTACGTCCTCCATCCTCTCTACACCTCTTTGATTTTATGTGTTAATTTTTGTGATGTATAATATTTTCTCCTCCTTTCAACTCATAACTGTTTCCATCTCGGCTCGATTCTGATGAAATTCTCTGAATCAGTTTTTGTCAAGTGCACATCATTTCAATCAATCAATCAATCCTTTCTTCATTTTCATAGTTCCACATCGTGTTTGTGACGAGATCTTTTGGCCGTTTTTGTGTCGTTGCAGTTGACGACAGTCTCGGTTTCCTGCCGACGTTCGGTCCCTGTTTCGTCAACCTGTACGGCAGCCCCAGAGAATTCACCGCCTTCAACGACCCGCACGAAGCGCTCAACCTCGGAAGAGTAACTCCACATTTGTTTTTCACTTTTAAGAACAATCAGTAGAAAATAATAAAATAAAACCATCCAGAGCTGGATTTTGGTTAAGTGTTGTTGTTGCTTTACATTCTCATGCATGTCAACTCTTCTGTTAATTGCTGCAGCTGACGATTATTTTCATTATCAATTAATCTGCTGATTATTTCCTCAGTTAATTGTTTGATATGAATCAGAATCGGGTTTATTTAGTAGGTTTTAAGTAGGTTTTCACATACAAGGAATTTGCTTTGGTGTTTTGGTCCTTAACAGTCAAAATATACAAAGGAAAAAAAGTAAAGCAATCATAAATATGAAATACAAATTTACATAAAAATAAATATGTATATGTATGTACTCTTAAGTGTGAAGAGCTGCGCAGTATTTGAAATGAAGAGGATGAAATATGCAAAATATTGACTAAAGAATGTACAAATTTTCACAGTATGAAGAAAAGAAAATGTGCAAAAATAACAATCCAAAGATTAGCGTAATGTAATCAATAAAATGTGATTATTTACTTTACGTTTTGTGTAACCAATAGTTCACCCAAGAACACTCGTTTTACTGTCGCATAAGACAAAGAAAAGCATTAAATCCTCACAGCTGAGAAGCTTTTAACGGAGTAATGTTTGGCTTCTTTGCTTGAAAACTTACTTGATATTTATATATTGTCAAAATAATTCCTTAAATCTTCAAAACCCTTTTTTTTGTCTTCTGTTTTATTAGAATTGCTCTGGAATTGAAATTTGACGAAATCATTTCTTTTGCCTTTAAATAACGTCGCAATTTTCATATCTTATGCTAGATTTCCTTCCAGATTTGAGTAGAGACTGTTACAGGCTTCTCAGTAAATGTATTGGTAATTATACTACTGAATGTGGCAACAATGTCTTGACATTTTAATGAATATTACACCTTTAAAGCTCTTTTCCTGTCTGTCAGGGCGAGGGCGTGGCGTACCGGGGTCGAGTTTTACTCGAACTAACTACCAAACTGGCGGACAAGCCGGAGCAGAAAACTGAAGACGTACCGTCGGATGACCTGCTGGTGGTGGAGGTGAGAGGGGGAAGGAGGTTAGAAAACACGTGAACAACAACACAAAGAAATGTATCATCCATCTTCATTGATCTTTTTCTCTCTCTCTGTCCAACAGAAGTTCCTCAGGAAGAGGAAGTTCTCTCTCTTCGTGGCGTTTTACTCGGCCACGCTCCTCCAGGACGTCGACGACGCCATCCAGTTCGAGGTCAGCATCGGTAACTACGGCAACAAGTTCGACTACACCTGCCTCCCTCTGGCCTCCACCACCCAGTTCAGCAGGGCTGTGTTTGACGGTAGGTCAAAGGTCAGGTTCTAAATAGTGGAGTGAAATATACATTTAAAGGAACAGTGTGTCACATTTCAGGGGATCTATTAGCAGAAGTATGTTTTCTTTAGTGTATAATCACCTGAAAATAAGAATCATGGTGTGTTTGTTAGCTTAGAATGAGCCCTCCATGTATACATAGTGAGCAGGTCCTCTTCACGGAGTCCGCCATGTTTCTACAGTAACCCAGAGCGGACAAACCAAACACTTACGTTACCTGAAGGTCACCGTAGTTCTCTGAGGTAACGTGAGCCGCAGAGTGCAAAACTGTGGCTAGCCTTACCACGGTTTTGCACTCAGCGACTCACGTTACCACAGTCTTGTAAAGGGAGGAGTGAGCGGAGGGGTACTCAGCTGGTTGCAATCTGCAACCACACCAGTAGATGTCACTAAATCCTACAAACTGCACCTTTAAATCGGGAGCAAAGCACCAAAACTACTTCATATGGGCAATAAATTCTGTGTAAATGTGCTTGTAAGATGCTGTTGATTGATGATGAGTGTCTCATTGCCGGCTGTATTTTTTATTTTTGTGTGCGTGTGTTCCAGGGTGTCACTACTACTACCTCCCCTGGGGAAACGTGAAGCCAGTAGTGGTTCTGTCCTCAGAGTGGGAAGAGATCAAACCGAGGATCGAGGCTCTCAACATGCTGCTGGCTGTCATAGAGAGACTGGTGGGTGCTTGTATCTCTCTCTGTGTTTTTTGGGATTTATTTGAGCTTTAAAAAAATGATAAAATGTTTGCATTAAATGCAGAGCCATCACCATCTGAACATGTGTGTGTGTGTGTGTCCAGGAGGAGCACCTGCAGCGGGTGCAGCTGGAGGTGAAGGCCGGCGGTGATCTGGAGGAGGTGGAGCTCCGAGTGGTGGAGCTGTTGGATCAGGTCATCACAGACTGCAGGTAAACACTGTGTCATGTCACTGACAGGTTTTATCAGCTGGTGGAATGTAACTAAGTACTTTACTGTACTCTACTTGAGTATTTACATTTTTAAAGGACTACAAAACAAAGTTTTGGGATGAGAAGTTGACAGGAAATTGTACAGTATTGTAGTTTTTTGAAGTGTTATCCTTATTGGTTATGTTCTTTCATCATTTTTTTTTTTTTACTTTCTTTGTTGATTTTTATAATGTTAACCTTTATTGAAGGACTCTGACATTCTTCCCTCTTGGCAGCAATGCTGTACTTCTGTTCATTTATTCCTGTTTCTTTCTCACCTCTCCCTCTCTCTCCAGTGAAGAGCTGCCGTCTCTCGACCAGTGGCAGTGTGCGACCTCTCTGGATCGCTCCATGAGGCACATTCGTACTCTCCACCTGCAGCAGATTGTCGCGGCGGCGCAGGCTCTGAAGTACGGAGAGGCCACCGACCTGTCCACGGTGCTGGAGCAGGCCGAGGACTGGGCCAGCAGGCTGAGGACGATGTCCGAGGAGGTGTGCCTCTAATGACGGTGTTGTTGTTCTAGTGATGGACTAGAGGTGTTTACGTTAGCTGGGCATGTACAGTACCATTGTGACGGCAGCTTCTCAATTAAAAGTTAAAGAACAAGTAGTATTCAGAAAACTATGACTTTTTATTATGGCCATTATAGGTAAAAACAAAAAAAAGAAAATTTAAACTTTGCGAGATTATAAAGTCATAAATTAAAAAAACAATATTTTTCATTACCACTTTTTTGCACTATTTTTCCAAGTTTTTTTCTCTTAAATTTGCGACTTTGTAATCTCACAAATTTGCAAGTTTTTTCTTGTAACTTTTCCACTTTAATCTCAGAGAATATCAACGTGTTTTTTCTCATAAATTTGCAACTTTATAATCTCAGAGAATATTCTTGTTTTTTTTCTCGTAAATTCACGATTTAATAATCTAGTGAGTTTTTTCTTATAAATTTGCAAATTTAATCTCAGAGAATATTCATTTTTTTGTCTCATAAATTTCTACTATTATCTCGCAAATTTGCAAGTTCTTTCTTATACATTTTCCTATTTAATCAAAGAATATCCAAATTTGTTCCTTTTTTTTTTCGTAAATTTACAACTTTAATCTCGGAAAGTTGTTTTTCTGAATCTTACCCCGCTCCCCCGGCACCATAATTATAATTTTTCTTTTACCTATAATCGCCCTTATACACTGTCATAGAAAAGAAACCATATTATCTGCAGAAAGAACAAATTTGGTAAAAAAAAAAGCAACTTCTTCACACCTCAAACACATTTGCTGCATTATTTAATAAAACAATGGTGATGAGGAGGCAGAAGAGAAGGATTATAATAATTGTTATTATTAAATTAAAATGTTGTCTCTCTCTCTGTTTGCTCTGTCTGTCCGTCTTCCAGCCTCAGAACAGTCTCCCAGACATCGTGATCTGGATGCTGCAGGGCGACCGCAGGGTGGCGTACCACCGCATCCCAGCACACACTGTCATCTTCTCCCAGGAGCACTGTGGGAAACACTGTGGACAGCTGCAGACCGTCTTCCTCAAGGTACACACACACACACACACACATTTTGTCCTGTGAAATAAAGCTTTACTGACCTGCTGTGTGTGTGTTGTGTAGAACCCACAGAGCAGCGGAGGAGAGGCCAAACTTCCTGGTCAGCTGAGGGTCAAAGTCTGGTTTGGATTGGCTGCTGATGTCAAACACTTCAACCAATACGCTGAAGGGAAACTGTCGGTCTTTGCTGAGACGGTAAGACGCACACTTACAGTCAGAATTTTGGTCTCTTTTTGGTTGTTTTGCATCTCTATGTAGTCATTGTGCGTCTCTTTGTAGTTGTTTTACGTCTCTTTTTTATCATTTTGCGTGTCTTTGTAGTCGTTTTACGTCTCTTTTTGGTCATTTTGTGTGTCTTTTTGGTTGTTTTGCGTCTTTATTTGGTTGTTTGGCATGTTTTTTGTAGTCATTTCACGTCTCTTTGTAGTTGTTTTGGGTCTTTTTTTGGACATTTTGCATCTCTTTGTGGTTGTTTTGCATCTCTTTGTAGTCATTTTGTGTCTCTTCAGTCATTTTGCATCGCTTTTTGGTAGTTTCGCATCTCTTTATAGTAATTTTGCGTGTCTTTTTGGTCGTTTTACATCTCTTTGTAGTTGTTTTACGTCTATTTGGTCGTTTTGCATCTCTTTGTAGACAATTTGTGTCTCTTTGTGGTCTTTTTGTGTCTTGTCTTGGTAGTTTTGCATCCTTTTTGGTAGTTTTGCATCTCATTTTGGTCGTTTTGCATCTCTTTGTGGTCATTTTGTGTCATGTCTTGGTAGTTTTGCATCTCATTTTGGTTGTTTTGCATCTCTTTGTAGTCCTTTTGCGTCC
Source organism: Hozukius guyotensis (assembly GCA_916700995.1). Taxonomy (NCBI): domain Eukaryota; kingdom Metazoa; phylum Chordata; class Actinopteri; order Perciformes; family Sebastidae; genus Hozukius; species Hozukius guyotensis. The sequence goes on along the minus strand of CAKALU010062731.1, from coordinate 19,068 downwards.
CTTTTTGGTAGTTTTGTGTCTCTTTGTGACCTCCCAACAATTAATGTTAGAAGTAACTTCAAACAGGGCCTCCAAACCTGTTGGGCCAACTGGGCCTGTGCCCTGTAGGCCCATTCAGTAATCCGTCCATGCATATAGGAGCTCTAAGTGTCTGTCTGTCTCTCTCTTTCTGCAGTATGAGAACCAGACCCGACTGGCCCTGGTGGGCAGCTGGGGAACTACAGGTCTGACCTACCCAAAGTTCAGCGACGTCACTGGAAGAGTGAAACTGCCCAAAGAGAGCTTCAAACCGTCTCCAGGCTGGACCTGGGCCGGAGACTGGTGCATCAGCCCCGAGAAGACGTAAGTGTGTGTTTCACACTATGTGTGTGTTTGTGCTGATGTTGGTAATTTGTTGCATTTTGTGCATTTTTAAATCTATCTGTGTGTATTCATGTGTCCTGTACGTGTCTGTGATGATAAACCCTCAGACTGCTGTATGACGTGGACGCCGGTCACATGACCTTCTCAGAGGAAGTGTTTGAAAACCAGATGAGGTTACCGGGCGGACAGTGGATCATCATGCCGGAGGGGTACACTGACGTGGTACGTGTGTGTGTGTGTAAATACTGTAAATGTGTGTGTGTGTTTCTGCACCTTTTATGGCTTCACTCGTCGCTGTAAATCTAAAAACTGTGTGTGTGTGTGTGTGTGTCAGAACGGGGAGAAGGCGGTGCCAAAGGACGAGGTGGAGTGTCCTCCAGGTTGGGTGTGGGAGGAGGTGGAGTGGAGCGAAGATCTCAACAGGGCTGTGGACGATCAAGGTGCAAACACACACACACACACACACACACACACACACACACACACAACAACAACACAACAAATGCTAAATTAAACACAGCAATAATAAGTCCCATTCTGTGTGTGTGTCCCAGTGGTGGAAAGAAACATAAGTACATTTACTCAAGTACAAGTACTACTGCAAAAAGCAGCGTCCCTTGTTGTGTTTCTATGACTGGAAAAAAGTCCCAAAAGACTTTGATATAAAAAGAAAAATTGATACAAACCTATAGATGAGACTGAGACATGGTATTTTAACTTTATTTTTAATTATTTTTTCCCCTTATTATTTACATGTATTAATTAATTTATTATTATTAATAAGTATTGTATTGCATTTATATTTATTTTATTATTTTCTATTTATTTATTATTAAGAATATTTATTTATTTATTTGTATTCATTTATTTAATTATTTTCTATTTCATTGTCTGATGCTCTTACCTATTTTTTATTTATTATTATTAAGAATTATTTAATTTATTCATGTATTTGTGTTATTTTATTATTTTCAGTATCATTGTCTGATGCTTTGCCTATTATTTATTTATTAATAATAATAATAATAATAATAATAATAATAATAATAATAATTTATTTATTTTTAATTTAATTTCATAATTTTTTATTGTCTGATGCTCTTGCCTATTAATCATTTATTATTATTTATAATTATTTTATTCATTTTTATTTTATTTATTTTATTATTTTATGTTTCATTGTCTGATGCTCTTGCCTATGTCCCAAACATTAATACAACGTTTTTTTCCTAATCATCTCACGACCCCTCAGACTTATCTAGTGAGCCTTTGGAGGGGCCCGACCCTCAGGTTGGGAACCGCTGGATTAAAGTGTCATTAAACTTGACTGTATATAATATATAGTAGTTAAAACCTCGAGCAGCTGATGTTGTATTAGTACTTTTACTGAACTACAGAGTCAGAATACTTCTTCCTCCACCACTGTGTGTCCAGGCTGGGAGTACGGCATCACCATCCCTCCAGACCGCCGTCCCAAGTCGTGGGTGCCGGCAGAGAAGATGTACCACACCAACCGACGGCGACGATGGATACGCATGAGACGGCGGGACCAGCAGAAGATGGACGCTCTCAGAAAGGTAGCGAGAAAAAGACACATGTTGGGGCATTTTTGCCTAAATGATTGAAGAAAGAGAGAGCGAGAGAGAGAGAGGGGTATGACATGCAACAAAGGTCACCGACTGCTTATCTTTTTCATCCTCTAATGTGATCAGTTGTAGTTTCCTCTTCCAGCCCCTAGATGTCGGTCTAGTTGCACAAATGAGTGAAGAGAGAGGATGAAACACACAGATGTTTACAGTGGTTTGTGTGTGTGTGTTTACAGCAGCGTCCAGATGAGACGGAGAGGGAGGGCTGGGAGTACGCCTCGCTGTTCGGCTGGAGGTTCCACCTGAAGCCGAGGAAGACGGACAGCTTCAGGAGGCGCAGGTGGAGGTATCGCATGGAGCCGCTGGAGAAGACGGGACCGGCCGCAATCTTTGCTCTAGAGTGTTCTCTGGTGAGAGAGAGAGAGGAAGTTATGTGGATTCATCACATTAAATCATTACATAGTGATAACGTGAGATGGCTGCAGGGATTTGCTCCCGTTGATCAGGTCTGGCTGCTTCCAGTTCATCCCAAAGGTGGTCGATAAGGTCTAGACCAGTCAAGTTCTTCCACATCAAACTGGGAAAACCATTTCTTTATGGAGCTGGCTTTGTGTATGAAGTCATTGTGATGATGAAACAGGAAAGGGACAAACATAAAGTGTTGCCACAAAGTTGAAATCACACTTTATTTTAAATGAAACATTGTTTTTAACATTAAAATTCATTGGAACTGAGGGAACCAAACCATCAAAAACTGCCCCAAAGGTACACAAAACATTCAAATGTACAAACATTGCAGAAATGTACTCAAAATAATGTTACAGGGAAACAGGGATATGAATTTAAAGAAATAAATATAGATAATAATGACAAATTAATTGGATAAATAAACGTCAAAAATATAAAATTATTAGGAGAAACAAAAGCACATATTATTCTTTAAAGAGTTCACCATACATTTCAACAGTTTTATCACTTTTCTTAGTGTTTATAAATCATCATAGTCTTAAAACTCACATCAAAATCCAGTAAAATTGGGGGTAATATTTGTTACTTCGATAAGTTTCCCATAAATTTGATAAATTCGATTGTATGTGTGCATGGGTGTCCAGTTGTTGAAGCTGAAAGCACACTTTATTTTGACAGTTTTATCACTTTTCTTAGTGTTTATAAGTTTGTGAGTCTTCATATATTATTTGAATTTGAACTCACTCCCATAAATTCAATAAATTGGATTTTTTCGAGCATATAGTCTTTTATTATGAAGGCCATGATATGTTGTATGAATGTTTTATAGCAGCTTCAAGTCAGAGTTGCCTTTTCTTTCTGAATGTCATCTTCCTCCTCCTCCTCTTCCTCCCACAGAGCAGTATAGAGGACAAGAACGAAGACAGGTCCATTACGACCACGTTCGGAGTCAACAGACCGACCATTTCCTGTTTCTTTGACCGTAAGTAACTTCCTCCTCCTCCTTCTTTCTACACTTTCTTCTTCTATCTTTTTGTTTTGTCAATAATGCTCTCTGTATGTGTGTGTAGGCGGGACCCGCTACCACCTGCGCTGCTACCTGTACCAAGCCAGAGACCTGCTGGCGATGGACAAAGACAGCTTCTCAGGTACTGTGCAGTGAGTTATTTAAAGTCTCTCACATGTTTCTCTTCATGTATCTGTAGTGATGCTGATAACTTGCGCCACCTGGTGGCTGGAAAGTGTCATTTGTGGACAAAAGGACTGAAGGGAGGTAACCACAGAAACAATGGCTATGTTCCAAATCACATACTTTTTCTTTTTACTTTTAGTACGTACTGCAGCTGTCCTTACAAAGTACATACTGTAGCATGCAGTATGCATACAATCAGGACAAACTACTTCTTCCTAACTTTGTATGAACTGTGATCTGATTTTCAAAACATCAAGCTTTGAGGACATTGTAGCATTAGAGAGTGTAAAGTATAAATAAATAAATGCAGCTGTATTCGTGGGGAAAGTGAAGAAGCATAGTATACTTGGCAAAACAATATCCGTGTTTCTATTTGCATATTTTTATTCACATTTTGAAGTATCGCATTAGAAATGCTGTATGGAAACGGCAAAATCTGATAAAACTTCCTCAATTGCGCTTGAGGTTTTTTTTTTATCATCTTTGTCGAAATAATTATAAAATAAATATAAAATAAATGCAAAAAAACCCCAAATAAATAAAAAATAAATGCAAAAATAAATACATTTTAAATTTAATAAAAATAAATACATAAATAAAAGGGAAAATTAAACAGAAGAGTAAATAAACAAGGCAATTAATAGAAAGATAAATTGATAAAGAACCAAATTACAACAGACATCAATTTATGTCACATTTTATCAATTAATCAATGGCTACATTTATTTTTTATATTATTTTTTTTGTCTTTGTTGAAATAATTATAAAATAAATATAAAATAAATGTAAAAAATAAGCAAATAAATGCAAAAATAAATGCAACAATGAATAATAAACAAAAAAACAAAAAATACATTTTAAATTTAATAAAAATAGATACATAAATAAAAGGGAAAATTAAACAGAGGTGTAAATAAATAAGGGAATTAATACAAAGATAAATGAAGAAGTAAATTACAACAAACATATCAATTTATGTCACATTTTATCAATTTTATATTATTTTTTCTTATCTACATTCATTTATTTATCGAGTCATTTATTTATTAATTTTTTACTTTGGCAGCGTCCGTCCTCCATAGTTTGGGACAAATTAACCTAAAAAATATAATGATTTAATTTAAAAAAAAAAAGGTGATATTATTAATAGAGTTTGGTGTGTAGCTCTGAAAGATGGAGGGAGAGAACGAGGGGAGTTAAAGAAAGAGAAGATGTTTTTATTTTATCTGAAGAAGGTCATGGAAACTACGGCTACTGTGTGTGTGTGTGTGTGTGTGTGTGTGTGTGTATGCATGTGTGTGTGTGTGTGTGTGTGTGTGTGTTAATCAGAAACCCACCGCAGACTCAGATGTAAAAACAGAGACGAAGCTTTAAATAACAGAGGGATGAATAGACAGAGGAAGATAGATGATGGAGGGAGGCTGTTAAAGAGGGTTAGAGAGAAACACACACACACACACACACACACACACACACACACTCAGTGTAATGGATGAGTAGAGTTGATGGATGGCCTTCAGTTGTGTGTTAATCTGGTGTTCCACGGCGTCTGGGCGGCCATGATTAAAGACTGAGTCAACTATCAAAGAGTGAGATCAGTCCTTCTCTGTTTCCGTCCGTCCGTCTGTCTGTCTTTGATTCATCTCCTGTCTCATAACTGGAGCCGTTTAAATAAAAGTGGACGGTGCAACACGACTAATAAGCTACAATAGCTTCCTCTATTTTGGAATCTCCGTTCGCTCTCAAGAGGGCTCGCTATCGGTCAATGACGCAAATTCACAGGTCAAAGTTGAACTTTATTTCGCCGTTTTAAATCCTGGTGTGTCCAGGTCTTAAATCAATCTGTCTTTCTCTCTTTCTTACGTATTTACTTACTTTCTTGCTCTTTCTTGCTTTCAGCCTTTCTTTCTTACGTACTTACTTACTTAGGTACTTTCTTTCTTACGTACTTGCGTACATACTTTCTTTCTTTCTGTCTTGCTTTCTCTCTTTCTTTCTTTCTTTCTCGCTTTCTCTCTTTCTGACTTTCTTACTAACAGACTTACTTTCTTACGTACTTACTTACTTTCTGTCTGTCTTTCTTTCTTTCTTACTTACTTATCTACTTACTTTCTTGCTTTTATGCCTTTCTTTCATCCTTTCTTAATGACTCACTTTCTTGCTTTCTTTCTTACGTACCTACTTACATACTTACTTACGTACTTAAGTACTTTCTTGTTGTTTTTTCTTTCTTTCTTTCGTACCTACTTACATACGTACGTACTTACGTACATACTTACAGACTTACTTTCTTTCTGTCTGTCTTTCTTTCTTTCTCACTTACTTATGTACTTACTTTCTTGCTTTTCTGCCTTTCTTTCGTCCTTTCTTACTGACTTACTTAAGTATCTACTTACTTACTTTCTTTCTTTCTTTCTTTCTTACGTACCTACTTATATACTTACTAACGTACTTTCTTTCTTTTTGTTCTTTCTTTCTTTCTTTCATACCTACTTACATACTTACTTACATTTACTTTCCGTCTGTCTTTTTGTAAATGTATTTTTAGTGATGATCTAAATTCCCACATTTAGAGATCTTCTCTTCACTCGTTTCTCTCTTCTTCTCTTTTCCCCTTCATTCCTCTCCCCCACTTCCATCTCTCTCTCCTTGTCCCTCACCCTTTCTTCACCCATGTCTCTGTCCTCCTCCTCCTCTCGTCCTCTCTTCCCAGTCTTGGTTGTGTTTATGTACCCCTGTTTCTCCCACCGGAGTCCCGACTACTGCTGCTTCCCCTCCACACACACTAACTTACATAACCCCCCTGGGCTGTTTGTATTGCTGTTTACATGAGCTAATGGGCTGTTGGGGATGGACGCTAATTGAATGGGTCACCACGGGTGGTGTATCTCTACAGTGTGTGTGTGTGTGTGTGTGTGTGTGTGTGTGTGTGTGTCACTTCCAAGGTTAATTGAGGGCTGGTGGGAAAATGCAACTTAGCTTCTGTTTACTCTTTCACTAACGGCTCCATAGAGACTCTTTACTCGGCCTGAAATAACAAACTACTCACTGTGTGTGTGCGTCTGTGCGTGTGTGACTGTACATATATGTGTGTTTTATTCATGTGTCCACATTGTAAGTCGTGTGTGTGTGTTTGTGTTAACATGGAGGAGAGTGGTTGTGACCTGGAATAACAAACTTCTCCGAGCGGTGTTCCCAGCCCTCCGTCTCGAGCTCGGCATTCCCAAGCTGCTGATGTCACCGTAGTTTGGACACATACATCATTTTCTGCTACCATACTTGTGAGGACCCTCATTAAGAATGCATTCCCTAGCTCCAACTATAACCTCATCCTCTACTCTGCATCTTAGGACAGCACCTTCTACTGAGCGCCTGCTAAAAACCTGACCTAGGATCTGTTCACTGCCAGGTTATTACCTCCACCAAGGAGGTTATGTTCTCGGTTCACTTTGTTTCTTTGTTAACATGGGCCAAGGAAGAAACCATTCAATTGGAGCGGATCTGAATCACGGGGCGGATACACAAATTATTTGTTTACATTGCAAGATAGGTCGTTTGCAACCCTGTTGCCAGAATTTTTTTTGATATTTTATGTTTCTGCAAACCACGGGATACGAGGAATGTCGATTTCTAAACCAAAAATATGTTTTATATCAGCCTCGTATTACGCTTGCAGGAACACACAATGCCACGTGGTTAACGCTGTGTTTAGGTTTAGGCAACAAAACAACTTGGTTAAGGTTCGAAAAAAAAGTCATGGTTTGTGTTGAAATATTGATTTTAATGTAACGTAATGTAACAACATGATGTAACAACATAACGTAACAATGTAACAACATAACGGAACAACATAACATAACAATGTAACAACATAATTGAACAACGGAACATAACAACGGAACATAATGGAACATAACGTAACAACGTAACGTAACAACATAACGTAACAACGCAACGTAACAATGTAACGTAACAACGTAACGTAACAGCGTAACAACGTAACAACGTAACGTAACAATGTAACGTAACAACGTAACGTAACATAACGTAACAATGTAACAACGTAACGTAACATCATAATGTAACAACATAACGTAACAACATAACGTAACAATGTAACAAAATAACATAACAACGTAACATAACGTAACAACGTAACAACGTAACGTAATATACATTATATTAATATATACTAATATTAATACAAAATATTAACGTTGTTGTTCTTTCCTCTCTCCAGACCCCTACGCCATCGTGTCGTTCCTCCATCAGTCCCAGAAAACCGTGACGGTGCGCAACACTTTGAATCCCACCTGGGACCAGACGCTCATCTTCTATGAGGTGGAGATTTTCGGCGACCCCGAGGTCACGATGGCCAATCAGCCCAACGTCGTGGTGGAGCTTTACGATCAGGACACATACGTGAGTGTTTGAATATATGTTTTTATATGCTTGGCTGAAGTTTCATGCCCAAAAAATACGTGTTAAATAATATATATGTATATGTATGTGTTTTAAATGTCCAGGGTGCAGATGAGTTCATGGGCCGCTGTGTGTGCCAGCCCACCATGACTGCCTCCCCGCATCTGGCCTGGTTCCCGATTCACCGAGGAAACAAGAACGCCGGCGAGCTGCTGGCCGCCTTCGAGCTCATACGCAGAGAAAAGGTCGGAGGTCAACCATCCCATCCACCCTTAGCACCTCCACCACTTTATTAATCTTCTGCTAATCTTCCCTCCAATGTCTTTATTGTCCGTTTACTCCTCTTCATATTCAAATTATAACAAATGTATGTTGTGTTTAAGGAGTTTTGGAATATGAATACTACTAATATAAGTTTGTTTGGCTTAATATTGACCTTAATTCAACAACTTAGAACATAATTTATTCACACAAATTTCTAATTTTATTACAATAATTTATCTCTCCATTTTGTGTCTACAGCCAGCAATTCATCATATTCCAGGTCAAGAGGTCAGTTTTTTCTTTATACCTTTTACCTGGATTTATCTCTCTTCATTTTAAGTTTATTTTCGTACATTTTTCAGCCTTTAAAGTCAAACCTGTCTGTTTCCTGTCTCACCTACAGGGGGACATCATGACCTCCACCCACGTTCTAGACGAGGTAAAACCACACCGACCACAAGTCGCACCATTTTCCCAACACAGAGTTGTCACAAACGGTGCATCTACACACATATTAATCTGATAATTCAAATTCAAATCACCATAAAGAGAGTGAAAAAAGGTGTGACTTTGATGTTGCATGGTGTTCATGTGTGGAAAATCAAAATATGATTATTATAAATCCAAATGATGCTCTCTCTCTTTTATGCCTGTTTCTTCACAAGCAACAAAACCTGATGAAAAGGGTGTTTTCATTTTATATAGCGACGTGTCTGTGGTGATAACGAGTGTCTCTGTACATTGAATTACATTAACACAAGAATCCTGCTTTTAAATGAATCAAAAAACGCTTGCATGTCTATTTGTGATTTGTACATTTCCTCTAAATTATGTGCAGAATATGTGATTGTGTCCTCTGATGTTTGCAAATTCTCTTTTTCTTTTATTTCTTCATGTTTTTTTCCGTCTCTTTTTCTTCAATGTGGCTTCCTCAGTTGATGTTTCCAGGATTCCTCCCTGAAAACCTGCAGGAATGGGTACAAAGTACACACACATAAAAAGATATAAATACAAAACCACCACACCCATCCAACATGTCATCATGCATGTTAATTACTGTACAGCACACACAGATAACTTCATCCTACATGCATGTTATAGACCGGCTCTCATGGATTGACAGCCCTACACTTAACATTTAGTATTTTGAAGAAGACTTTTGCATGGCCTTACACTGTCCCTTCGTTCCTGTCGGCAGCCGGAGGAGTCGGACCTTCCGCACCCGCCCCCTCAGAGGGAGCCCAACGTCTTCGTGGTTCCTCAGGGAATCAAACCTGTTCTGCAGAGAACCGCCATCGAGGTAAACCTACGACAACTGCTACTATGTGTTTTACTCAACAAACGTCTTTTCAGTAGCATCACCAGTTTCTTGGAAGCGTCTTAAGCGTCTGGTTCTAAAAACAAATGTCTCTTTGTCCCCTCTGTCAGATCTTAGCGTGGGGTGTTCGCAACCTGAAGAGCTTCCAGTTGGCCAGCATCACCTCCCCGAGCCTGCAGGTGGAGTGCGGCGGCGTCGTGGTCCAGAGCTGCGTCATCCGCAGCATGAAGAAGAAGCCCAACTTTGACGTCAACACGCTCGTCCTTGATGTGGTGAGAACACGTGCACGCGCATTACGCAGATGTAATCAGTGCCTTCGTGGCTAATGAGGGTTCTGCTGTGATGTGGTTTGTCATTTAGCTTCATCAGCGAAGCCGCAATAATGGACTCTACTGTTCCTTCTCTTCTTCCAAGAAAAGTAGAAATCCTCCGTTAGCAGGAAAGCGGTGATTGTTGAATGTGGACGTTGTAGAAGTCACATATTTTAGACACTTCCAGCTCGGTTGCAGAGCTGTTTTTACATCAGAAAGGGAACATTTCTGCAGGTTGTTGGACTTCTTACATGGCCATTTTGTGTCTTTTCGTAGTTGGTTTGTGTCTCTTTGTGGTCATTTTGAGAGTCTTTGTAGTTGTTTTGTGTCTCTTTTTGGTCGATTGGAGTCTCTTTGTAGTTGTTTTGTGTCTCTTTGTAGACATTTTTCATCTTTTGTAGTTGTTTTGTGTCTTGTTGTGGTTCTTTTGTGTCTCTTTGTAGTCATTTTTCATCTTTTGTAATTGTTTTGTGTCTCTTTTTAGTAATTTGAATCTCTTCGTAGTCGTTTTGCGTCTTTTTTTAGTTGTTTTGTGTCTCTTTGTGGTCATTTTGAGTCTCATCGTGGTCGGTATGTGTTCCTTTGGGCCCCCGGGCCTGTACCCGGTAGGCCCATTCAGTAATCCATCCATAAGCACAGGACCCCTCTATAAGACGGTAGACAGAAACACAACTTTAAATCTGCTGGATGTGTAAATATGCAACTGGTTGCCATATCAATTTGGCAAAGGGTATAATACAGTATGTCAATTTTAAGTTTTTTTGCCCCAAAGTGTCCAAAAAGCTTTTTTTTACTGGCCTGTAATTTCACCACAAACATAAAGTGAGCAAGAACAGAAAGTTTGGCTACGAGTTAATGGATCTCATGCCAGTTGCAGGAAAAGAAAACCTGTGTTGCCAAGGCTGTTTAACTGAACAAGGGGGATTTTAGCATTAGGGGCCGACACTTGTGATGCCAGTGGCTCCGGGTGGGAGAAGCATGAACAGCGTTGGATAGTCTTGATAGTGTTGAATAGTCTGGCCCGGTTCGACCCACAGCAGCGATGCTCTCTTAAACTCCTGGTGTTGTTTTCAGCTATTTACCGGACTTACCGTGACTCACAAGAACTGGCTTCTCTGCTTTTACTACAGATTAAAACCGCAGGAAGCTACAATTAAAGACGGCAGTTTATGTGGCACCCAAAAGGCTCAAGCTGCGGTAACTCCTTCAAGAGGGGAGAATAGGTCAAAGCTTACTCATGCAGAGTAAAAAAAAATAAAATTATGAATGTTACTGTAAGAACAGCTGCTTTTCTTCTGTTTGCCTTTATGCAACCAGACTCTGCATGCAGTAAAAGAGTTTATTAGCTTTATTGTTAAAGCAAATAAACAATTGGACATGTGGTATCTTTTAACTGGTTGTGGTCAGAGAGATCTTTGATGCGGAAATACATCCCAGAATCATTATTATTTAGGACCGTTAAAGTGGGAATCCGTTCTTCTGAGAGTCAGCCCTTATACTCATCGCTTAGTGAAGTTATCGGTGTTGATCAACCGCTCATAGTTAACGATTATTATCCGCTCTGTGTCAGCAGAAATCTGCAGAGGGAGTGTCAGGGGAATGTTTTTAATTAGGGCTGCAGCTAACGATTATTTTCATTAACGATTAATCTGCAGATTATTTTCTAGATTAATCGTTTGGTCTATAAAATGTCAGAAAATAGTGAAAAAGTTCAAGGTGATGCCTTTAAAAGTCTTGTTTTGTCAGTCCAAAATCACAAAGATATTCAGTTTAATATGATATAAAACAGAGAAAATCAGGAAATCTCTATATTTGAGAGGCTTAATACAGCATTTTCTGCTATTTTTGCATGAAAAATTACTTTTAACGATTAATCGATTTTCAAAATAGTTGGTGATTATTTTTCTGTCGATCCTCTAATCGATTAGTTGACTAATCGTCAGCTCTGCTTTTTATAAATCACTCCCAAAAATGTATTATTTTGTCCTTAAATTGCTAATTTTCACGCTCAATAATCCTATTTTATTTCCTCAGTTTGGGTCTCAACCAGTTACTGTATATAAATGAAACCATGAGAGAAGTTTAGAGCGTAAATATCCCAAAAAGGTTGGGAAACCACTTCTTTAATCTTTGATAATGCGTTTAGTTTAATAAGCTTGTCATATGTTTTTTTTTCATCGTATCCTCATACAACCGTTCATACGATATCTTACGAAAAGTTATTCCTCATTTTTCATGCGTTTTTACCTACGAATGTCACGTGTCAATTTCCGCTTGTTATATGCATACAGTCTTTTTTAAAATAAACTTTCATCTTCACAGGAAACTACTTGGTTATGTTTAGACAACAAAACGACTTAGTTAAGGTTTAGGAAAATATCGTGGTTTGGGTTAAAATAAAGGTACGGAAGTTACAAATAAATCAACGTTGACTTCTGGTTCCATCCCGACCTCTTCCCTACGTTTGTCGCTTCTCGTACTTCCTGGTTCATGATTCCGTGGATTACATACAAATGGATTTCGTGGGATATTTATATGAATTATAGTGCATTACTTTTCGTAGGTACAGCTAAGAAACGGTGTATGGAAACAGACTTTCTTAGTTTGTGTTTTTCTTTGTAAAATCTAAATATGAAACGTAAGTTTAGCTGTAGTGAAACAAAACATACAATATTTCACTCTGTATTGTAGTGGAGTACAAGTATAGAGTAACTTCAAATGGAAATACTTAAGTACAAGTACCTTAAAATTGTATTTAAGTATAGTACTTTAGTTATTAGTTACCTTCCACCACTGTTTTAGGGAACAATTTATTAAATTACATATGATATAGAAAGTTTGATTCAGTCATTTATTTCAAGCAAGATGAAGCCTCAACATTCATTATAATTTGTATTATTCTTTTTTTTTTTTAAACAATTTATATTTTGATTACAAAACAAAAAAAACAGAAAAAGACCAAATACAAAAAAATACAAACAACACAAGGACATGTACGCCAGTGTGTACAGACAAAAAGATATAAATATAATATACTTGCTGAGGAGATCATTGCATCACCAATCTTTTTTGACCAGACTTCTTACACTTCTTAAACTAAATGTCTCTTATTTATAAAGTCTTTAATAAGTGGTCCATCTAAGCCTTTATCTTTAAAACTGCCCCTCTGTGAATACATTTCCACTGAGTTTACATCGATGCCATTACATTCAAGTGTGTTCTTATAAAAACCTAAACTGAAATATGGAAATATTACGCATGTTTTTTTCCTAACGGCGGCTCCAGAAACAGGCTCGGAGAGTTAAATGTTAACAATATTAAGGTCTGAAGTTGATCACCTCAGTGTTTTATTATGACAGCTTTAATTGGGAGTATGGAAATATTCACATATTTTTCCCCCCTCTCAAATACATATCCTCGCTTTGGCTCCGGCAGTGTAATGTTAACAAGATTAAGGTCTTGTGTTGACCACCGCAAGAGTGTGACGGCCGGCCTCAAGCGGACTGTGGAAATATGCACATATTTTTCCCTTAAAATTCAGCCCCCTGAACCGAGTCCAAGCATTTAATGTTAACAATATTAAGGTCTTAAGTTGACTGCATAAGTGTTTTCGTATGCCCCGGGGGCATAAGAAAATGCCATGTGCATAGTTTCCTTAAATGCAACTCTTTGAAGAGTCTAACCGCCTTAGTCTCCCTCAGTTTATTGTGTGAGTTTAGCATCATCAGCCCCACTTAAGCCTTTTTTAAAGCTAGAGAGGTCAAATGGATTACAGTTACCAACTCTCTTTTTCCCCTTGAGCCGACCTGGTAAAATGAGGTGCACACATTTTGAGATTTTGGGCTATTTTGCTTCCATATGTTCTTTCAGACTAGTGGAACAAAACATCCAAAATACACAAAATTAACTGTTTATTTTACTGCTTTGTCTATTTGAGTCTCCTAAATTCACCAAAAATTAGCATTAGATAATGTCTCGTTTGCATTTTTAAACAGAAATTTAAAAATTTGTAATACAAAAAATAATGGTCTTAATGTAAGTTAGCAACTGGAGAAGTTTCATGGTGATATCTATTAGTTAAATATTTTACCCTATTCACCTGTAGTGTCTTCAAAATGTATGAAATCTTCTCAAAATGAGTTTTTTTTTCAGACTCTGAGTCAGAAATCTCCACTTCAGTAGCACTTACATCCACCAAACTTTCCAGTTTCATTCCTATCTATATTCTGAAGGTTTTTACAGAGGGGTTTGTTCATATATCATCCATAGCCTGATTTATACAACATTTTATTCCTAAAAACATGGTAAAAATTGTTTTTTTATGGCTGATTTATGGAGTGATAAAAAGAGATATCCAAAGTCCTCTCTGTAAAAATCTTTGACTCTAATATGTCAACAAAATGAAACAAGGATTTTGAACCTGGCTTTATCCAATGTTCAGATTTCTGTTCTGGAAATGTATGAAAATTTGCGCATATTTGATCAAATAATGCCTTATTTTCTTATTTCAACATACATTGTCAGAAACTTGTAATACAAAAAGTAATTGTCTTAATGTAAGTAACCAACTGGGGAAGTTTCATGGTGATATCTATTAGTTATTTTTTTTACCCTATTCACCTGTAGTGTCTTCAAAATGTATGAAATTTTACAATCCATATCTTTAAAGGACGTTTCTGAGCCATAAATCTCCACTTCAGTAGCACTTACATACACCATACTTGCCAGTTTCATTCCTATCTATACTATCTATAGAGCGGTTTGCTCATATATCATTCATAGCCTGATTTATACAACATTTCATTACTAAAAACATGGCAAAAATGTCTGTTCTGGAAATGTATGCAAATTAGCACATAGTTAATAAGATAATGTCTCATTTGTACATTTAAACATCAAATTTCAGAAGACTTGTGATACAAAAAATGATTGTCTTAATGTAAATAATCAACTGGGGAAGTTTCACGGTGATATCTATTAGTTATTTTTTACTCACCCTGTTCACCTGTAGTATCTCCCCTTCAATCTTTAGTGAAACCGGTCGTACAGATTTTCTATGTGGCATTTCTGCACAGAGAATAATAATAATAATTCAAATTGTCAAGTGCAACACAAGTTGTGGGGACGTTTGATGACCAGTCAGTGGTGGGAGAAGCATGAACATGGAAAAGCAGCGTGGAAAAGAACATGTTGTCATTTAAGATAAATGTTTATTTTAAATTGTAAACTGAGATCCACAAAGATCAAATCCCCACCTCGATGGGTTCAGTCATTTCTCCTTTTTTACGTGGGAGGGGTCAGCTAAGGTGTAATGATGCCCTGATTGGACTGTCACCAAGGCGTGACCAATCAACTTCAGACAGTCAGCAGCCATAGCCAATCAGCATCAGGCGGGCAGGTGGCATAACCAATTAGAGTCAGCCGTAGGTCACAGGATGTCTTTTTTCACTCATCTTGTGTCTTCTTTCTTTCTTTTCCCTTTCTTGTTTATTTCTCCATCATGTTTTTCTCTTCTTTTTTTGTGATTTCGTCAATACTGGGAGTTAGAGTATAACAGCAAATCGTCAGTATTTACATACATATGTAATCAGGGTCTGAAATTAGCACCCGCCACCCGCCAAATGCGGGTAAATTGTTGGCAGTGGCGGGTGAAATCATCAGGACACCTGCCACTTTGGCAGGCAGGGAAAATGCTAGTGGAATAGAGAACCGTAGTTGTCCGCTTTCTTGGCATCTCATGCCTCCGTGACTATCGATTCCTCTTATTGATCTTTCCCATAGTTACGCTGCACAATGACGCATACGCACGCTGTATCATGTTTCAGTTTGTTTGGGACCGGAGACACGGCGGAGAGAAAAAAAAGCGCTCAACAGCATGGCGCTACTAAACCTGAGGGGACGCATCCTATTTTCCCCTGATAATGCGACACGGTGAACAACAAATCTGTGTTGAAATCAGCAGGAGGAGAGTTAGTAACGTTAGCTGTTAGCAGCCGGTGGGCAGCACAGTCCTGCTTGGATAAATAACGGAGCTACTAACGTTAACAGAGGTGCCATTGAGTTATTATTATGAGGCGTTCACGGTCTGCTCAGGAAAAAGGACTATTGGGTGAAGGTAAATTCCAACGTCATCATGATGTGTTCAAATGTAATCTCGTAAAACTAAGTTTTTGGCGACAAACTTGAATAAATCCAGTTGTTTGTAGGAGATGTTTTCACAGCAATATAAAAAAGATAATAGAGAGAGAATTATGACCTGTTTAACTTCCTAACACTAGCTCTAAGCAGCTTGCCAAGATTTTTTTTAATCAAAGCAAATATTTAAATAATCATAATCATTTGAATTGTGTGTTTTTATGCAAATAATCACTATAGATGACAATAACAAAGTACAGTACAGTGCCATCCCTCCACGGTTTAATTCAAACAATGTAATTTACCGTGTATATAATGTTTTTATGTAAAATATATCGAACATTGAATGACATCAGATCTAAAATGTTATTCCTTCATTTAGCGCAGAGATTTCAAAAGCGGCAGATACAATTTCTGAGTGGCAGACAGTGAAAAAAGTTCATTTCAGACCCTGTATGTAATACTACTAATCATTTTAACATAAGTATACAAACATTGTATTCTTTTGTTTTTGTCCACATATATTATGTACGTATATCTGCCCGACAAAGAGCTCTTGTTTACCCCTCCAGTCTTAAAGATATCTTCTCCTCCCTTGTGTGTGTAATGAACCTTTAAAACTTGAAGTACTTTGACAGAAAGTAGTATTTGGGCAGAACGAACCTTTAAAACTTAGTTATAAATGTCAAAAACTGCCACAGGGAAACAATGTAGACCATATGTTGGTATGGTATAAACATTTGTATACAGTCACAGACGCTATTCCACAGTCTATAATTTAATTCTTTCTCTCGTGCCTTTGACAAGGTGTCGGTTGTATTTCCTTTCGCACCATTGATTGGAGCTATAGAGAGCTCCACAGACATGATGTCTAATAATGAGGGAATCAATCTGAATCTATATGGAGGCGTCCACCTTAATACCATGAATGTGATTCTTTCTCCACAGAGACTTCCCTGCGAGGAGCTCTACATGCCGCCGATCGTCATCAAGGTCATCGACAACCGTCAGTTTGGGAGGAAGCCCGTGGTCGGCCAGTGCTCCATCCGGGCGCTGGAGGAGTTCCGGTGCAGCCTAGAGGAGGAACGAGCGGCGGCGGCGGAGGAGGAGGAGGAGAGGGAGGAATGGAGACGTAAGACGGTGGATGGATATGAACATAATCTAGCAAAGAACTGAACTGATCATCGGTGTTAACAACGTCTGTGTTTGTACGCGCAGGTGAGACGCCCCAGTTGATTGGTGGGGATGTTTTTATCGACATCGATGACGAGGAGCCGCTCGTGCCCGACCAGGTAAAAACCATCCTGTCAGTTAGCCAGTTAAAGGTGTGAACAATAACACAGTATGCATTTGTTGGGGACTATTTTCAGCGGCGGATTAATCCACATGTGGTGCTCTAGTCGAGTATTAGTGGCAGCGGGACGGTGTGTGTGGGATTGAGTGAGCTCTATGGCACAGAGAAATAAGAGATGTCAGTCTTTGGATGAACAATGAGTACTTAGTACAGTTACTTAATAGGGTTTATATTTTTCAGAAAATGTGTTGCAGTAAGACACAAAACCGAGCTAAAAGCTTTCAGAGTTTGTAGTGAAAGTGAGGAGGATTTTTGAAGCCCAACTTTTTTGAATTTTTAGCCCCTTTTTTGAAAAGTTGTGATGAAGTTTGCAACCGGTTTGTTGTCATTTTAATATAAAGTTAGTTGCGTTACGAGTAATAACTAAAAACTGGGGCTGTCAATCGATTAAAATAATTATTAATCTGTTCAAAATGTACCTTTAATGGAGATTTGTCAAGTATTTAATCCTCTTATCAACATGGGAGTGTGCAAATATGCTTGTTTTATGCAAATGCATGTATATATTTATTATTGGAAATCAATTAACAACACAACACAATGACAGATATTGTCCAGAAACCCTCACAGGTACTGGACATTTTTTTCTGTCATTTTTCAAACTTTTTTCAGACTTTTTTTCAAACTTTTTTTTCGACTTTTTTGGGACATTTTTCAGATTTTTTTTTCCAACTTTTTTTTACTTTTTTCTGCATTTTTTTGACATTTTTCAGACCTTTTTTCAAACTTTTTTTGGACATTTTTTGGGAAATTTTCCAAACTTTTTTTGACATTTTTCAGACTTTTGTTTTTACTTTATTGGACATTTTTCAGATTTTTCTTCGACTTTATTTGGACATTTTTCAGACTTTTCTTCGGACATTTTTCAGACAAAAACCCTCAAGCATTCACATATCTGGAGGTCAGAGGTCAAGGCACCCCTTTGAAAAATGGCAATGACAGTTTTTCCTCGCCAAAATTTAGCGTCAGTTTCGAGTGTTATTTAACCTCATTCACGACAAGCTAATATGACATGGTTGGTACCGATGGATTCATTAGGTCTTCTAGTTTCACATGATGCCAGTATCTTTAAAACTGAGCCCGCTACAACCTAAAAATTGCGTTAACTTTGACAGCCTACTAAAAACACCACACAAATGCTTCTATAATCGTCTTCACTGAGCTCTCCTCGTTTGTTAACAGTCACTGAACCAAAGTTATAAACGCTGTTAATCACTAATCAATAGATGTTGTCACAGGTATCACCTTTAATTGAACAAATCACACCGTTAGATTCACACACAAAAGCTGCTGCTGCTGCTGGTTGCATTCGTTTGGTGAAAGAAAAACTGCTGCTGAACTTTTGTTCTCTAGTTCCTCTTCATGAAGTATGTGGTTTAATACCCAATGATCCAGTGATTTTCCTATATGTGTGTGTGAGGAGTGTGTGTGTCATGACATTTCTGTTGATGCTTGTTTATCAGTGCATCTTTGTACGAGTGTGTAAATGTGTGCTTTTTCAGGCGTGGGGTGTAAAGGGCAAGTATGAAACACTCATTTTTCCACAGGGAACATCTGTGTGTGTGTGTGTGTGTGTGTGAGGACTGATTAAAAACGGGAGTCTGAATGTGTGTGTGTCTGTATCTTCGTCTGAGTGTGTTTCTATGTGTGTGTGT
>CAKALU010062730.1:45219-74853 GCA_916700995.1 Hozukius guyotensis | reverse complement strand
TTTTTTCTCATAATATTATGACTTTATTCTCGTAATATTAAGACTTTTTTTCTCGTAAAGTTATGACTTTATTCTCGTAACATTCCGACTTTATTCTCGTAATATTACGACTTTCTTTTGTAAATTTATGACTTTATTCTGGTAAACTTCTGACTTTTTTTCTCCTAAAGTTATGACTTTATTCTCGTAATATTACGACTTTTTTTCTCGTAAAGTTATGACTTTATTCTCGTAACATTCCAAATTTTTTCTCATAATATTAATATTTTTTCTTGTAATTACTTACTTAGTCCTTGTTGCGCCTGGTGGCACATAGGGCAAGGACTAAGGATCTCCACTTATCTCTGTTGTTTGCTTTCTTCTCAATGCTGTTCCAGCTGTATCCTCTCGTCTTCATTTCTCCTTCGATGGTTTGCCTCCAGGTTGTTTTGGGCCTCCCTCTTTTGCGTTTTCCCTCTGGTGTCCAACGCAATGCCACTTTTGTCATGTCATCAGATGGTTTCCTTAATACATGTCCAAGCCATCTCCATCTTCTTCTTATCAATATTGTTTCCCTCCTATCTCGTAATATTATGACTTTATTCTCGAAATCTCAGATGTTTTTTCCCTCAATGTGGCCCTAATACTCAGTAGTACATTTGCATTTTGGCCCTCACTGCATTAGACTTATATAATATATACTTAGACTATAAACTGTGTTACCTTCATCACAATGCTCAAATGTTTTGCGGCTCCAGACAGATTTTTTTTTTTTATTATTTTTGCCAAAAATGTCTCTTTTGATAGTAAAGGTTGCTGACCCCTGCCCTAACCTATAAGAGCAAACACCTGCAGATGAGCTGCTCAAGGACTCTAAATCGTGTGTTGCATTATACAGAAGTTTAAATAAGTTTGCAGCTCCAGATGAGTCATGCCAGGCTTCCCTTAAAAACTGGACCAGTGACAGCCTGTCTCCTCACACCAGTCGGCGCACCTCTCCAGGATTTAACCCTGCACCACCAGCATCCTTCATCACCACACCCTTGTCCTCTGATTGGCCCAAAGTTTCCCCCGGCACCGCCCTCTGCTCGGCGGACCCGCCCTTCCAGCGCTGCTCAGCCTGTTGCTGCCAAACCAGCTGGCATTTTCAATTCATATCCTGTACCCACCCACGACTGTGTGTGTACTCCAAAAACCCTGACCTTTAAACTCAGGTTTTACTATCTTTTATTACTTTTCACGAAGAGACCAAGAGTTCAGAATGCGAACCACGGAGGAACATTCTAGTTCTAGAACGTTACCCCTGTGGAAGCTCACACCTTCCACTCTGAACTGAAGAAGCCTGTGATTTAACCTGTGTTTTTGGACGTTTATTAGTTTACCTTCATGCATCATGCGGTGTACTGCAGCAGCACATATAGACGTTTGTCTGTGAGTTGGTGAAGCTGCTGGAGAAAGTTGTCCACACCGACGAGCTCTCCTCTCTCCTGTCCGGGTCTCCTCACCTGATTGACGGCCACTCCCAGCCGGTGCAGCCCCGCGGGCCCCCCAGTAGGATGGTGACGCCGGGAGATCTGCCTGCCTGGAAAGCCACGATTTTCCTCTTTAATTTAATCTCAGCTGCTGTGGCCAAAAGACACGTCGTGTATTGGAATTCTACAAACACAAGGTGAGCAAACACTGTACGTTTTTGGTTCATTTTACTTTGCACATAGCGAAGAGCTGGTCTGAACTTGCTCTGCCATGCAATTGCACAACCACCTCAATAATTCCTGCTAAATGAGTCAGACTTTGTGTTGGTTTAAAGAATCTCTGCTATGCTTTAGGGCTGGTTAATTGAAGAGAGTGCAGAGCAGGTGTGTTTCCCTAAAACACTGCACTGAACTATCAGACAGGTATTTTAGTTAAAGCAGTGCAGTGGGTAGAAATGGAGCAAATATGATTAAAAAAATATTTTATAAAACTGATCCTGACAGTAGTGCATGAGACGGGTAATCTGAAAAAAAAAAGCATGTGCTTCTGGTGTCCTCCGGTGCTCCTAATGGCATCTGCAAGTTTTCACAGACCGGAGGAAAACAACCAATCAGAGCCGAGCTGGAGCCTTTCCGTCTCTGAGCAGCTGTCAATCACTCGCAAACTCCGATCAAATTTGTCAAACTAGGCAGCGCTGATCAAATATGAATCAATATTCTGTTACTGTAATGCCTATTTCTTGCCTCAAATGTTTTCAGAAACATCTTGTAG
The DNA here is from genome assembly GCA_916700995.1 of Hozukius guyotensis. Taxonomy (NCBI): domain Eukaryota; kingdom Metazoa; phylum Chordata; class Actinopteri; order Perciformes; family Sebastidae; genus Hozukius; species Hozukius guyotensis. The sequence continues at coordinate 72,630 of CAKALU010062730.1, read as the reverse complement.
TGTACTGTTTAGCTGTAAAATGAGAAAGTTTGTGACCCGGTAGCCATGTTGAGACCAGTTGAGGAAATACCAAGCACCGCCCACCAGCTGGAGCACTATGCAATAGGAACGCTCTTTCTGAAATGACCTGTGATTGGCCAAAGCCTGATTTTTTTAAAGCCTGAAAACAGAGCCATGACGAGGTGCAGAAGTGTAGTTTTCTCTCAGAACACTTGAATTACAATCTGCTGAAAGGTTATTATGGAAATTGTTGCCCAATGATGCCAAAAAAATTCTGCCTACTGCAGGTTTAAATGAGGAACCATGAGTGTCCTGATCTCACCTTCTTCCTACCTATCTTTATCATAATGACTACACTCTAACCCCGGCTTTCACCTGTCCACTGCCCTTTGGAGGTGGTCATTATTCCACTTATAGAATGCCAGCAGTAAGTGTTTGTTCTAAATCGTGTCCTAGATAGCATTCTGAGGACACAGGTGTATATTAAAGTCTGCTGTGCGTAAGCGAGTATGTAGTTGGATAATGGGATGGTGTATGTGTGTGTGTGTTGATTGGGGCCATTAGCCAGGCAGAGTGAGGCTCACCTGCTGATCCAGGTGTTCCCATCTGGCTAATTGAAGGGTTGAGGTGGGAGACTGCAGGGCCAGTAGGGCTGCTGCCCAAAATAACACGCTCTCACCTGCTTATTTAGAGACTCTCGCTCTCCGTAAGGCCCGAATCCCCAAACACTCTTTCAGATGAATGACCTTTTTAGTTAATAGCCGTTGGCCACAGAGAGAGACCGCTCTGTCTGTGGCTGTTTTGTCTTGTGTTTTACATTTGTGGATGCACAAATGTACAGAGATATGACTCCCGGGACGGATAATTTCCCCAAGGGCTCCTTTTGTCACGTCTGCGGGGCTCATCCTGTACCGGAGTCAGCCGAGGTGGTATCCAGTGTGTCCAGGCGGGTAAAACCCAGTCCTGTAATTGGGATCCAACTGAAATGTGTCGGGGAGGAACACTGTGAGGATTAGGAAGCACCTTCTTGTTCCCCAGGGATTCAGGGATGAATGGTCACAGTCTGTGGCAGGGCCACACAGTTGGCTGCAACACCACACAATCACAATGCCATCAGCATCGCGGCGGAGGGTAACCCACTGTGGCAGAGAATCACTCTCATCAGCAACACCACCCAATCACAAAGCTATCAGCGGAGCCGTGATGTTGCACCCGGTCCACAATCCCCTGGGTTTACCGCTAGGACTCCTTTTTCATTCCTCTCCTCTCCTCTCTTCTCCTCTCCTCTCCTCACTCTTCATTACCTCCCTTGTTACATCCCGCTCTCCTTTTCATTTTTTTGTCTGCACTCCCCCCTCCTCCTCCTCCTCTTCCTCCTCCTCCGCTCTCCTTTATCTCTCACGACTCCCTCCTGCCCAGTGATGGATATTGGCAGTGTGATTAGTTGAGCCTCAGTCATTTTCCCATACCATATTTTCTATTAGCTGCCAGCCAGCCAGCCAGGTTGTCCTGAGGTCTGTAAATGTAGCCTGGCGAGGGAAAAGGAGCGTAGGGACGGGAGGAGAGCGATGCTTTTGGTTGGCATGACGCTGCACTGCAGGTTCCAGGACTCCACTCAGGGCACTCGAGATCACAAAATAACCACATTTGGCTTCTTGTTTATTTCTCCACAATGTTGTCATATTTTAAACTTCAGCTATTATTCTTAACTGACTCATTTCTTAAAGATGGCTCCAATCAGTTAACAATAGACCAGATTATTATGTGTTATGTGAAAGGATTCTCTCTTGGTGACAAACCCACAGTGAGTTATTATCCGACTCTGCGGTTTCTCTCAGCTCTACGGAACGTTTTAGCATCTTTCAGCTCATTGTTTTGGTTTAAGAGGCGGTAACTTTACTGTTTTGATTCAGTTTCACCGCTTTCATCACCGTTGTTTGTAGTGAAATAGCTCTGATAAAGCCTCATAAGCTACCTGGTCAACACCAAACAGCAGTTAGCGACTAGTGGAGCATTGAGCAGTTAGAGAGCCAGATATATCCCTCAGAAGTTGGTGGGAAACAAAACAGAGCAAATATTGGCCTTACGCCGAATTCACACCAGAGCAGTGGCGAAGTGCGGCCTGCGGCGAGCTGACATGCACTGACTGCGGCAGCGGCTCCCGATCTCAGCGAGCTGCAGCTGCCAAACTAAAAGTTGGAGAAAGTTTAACTCTTAGCGGCGAAGTGCGTCCAGAGAATACCTGCAGTCTATCAGTAAACAGATCCTGTGACTCCTGTGACACGTTGACCTATGTTACAAAGGATTTATTGCTGCCTAAAAAACACATGAATACACCTCCTGGCTGCAGAAAAATGTAATTATTGCGGCAAGCCGCATATCGCCGCTACCTGGTGTGAATTCGGTGTTAGAAGAGAGTGAATTTAGGACTTTCACCTGGTTGCGGTCGTGTCTACAACGTAACCTACAAATTGCAAAAATGTATGAAAACTCTCACAAGACTCGCTGCCCGACAACCTATCCTAACCATAACTATTAGAGGTCAATGCCTAACCTCTAGACACAACCCCAGGTTGCCACTGCCGGAAACACGGCTTTGTTGGACCTGTGGTGTTAGCACGTGTTTGCTGCTAACACCACAACTTTACAAGCTAATATGTCGATGTTGTGTTTTTCAAAATCAATTAATGTAGGTTTGAATATCTTACATTTATTGGAACATATTAGCAGAATGTTGTTTGTGCTCATTTCCGTTGGTTCAACCTTCTTTGTGAATGTTGGCGACGTAGGAGATGAATTGTTCCTGCCATCTCTGACACAAAAAAACACCGTTACAGACATTACATTAAAGGCCTAGCTCGTATATAACATAACTGTAGCCGGCGACCAAACCAACCCCTCTTTAATACGGATGACAGAAGACATTCTCTGGCCGTCACCTTTTCTTTCGACATCTAGATTTATGGTTTTAATGAAGCAGGGGCAGTGAAGTGGAGACTGAAGGGCCTTGTTGCTCTGCTCTTCGCTGGCTAATACGGCTGTAACAAAGGCTCGGCGAAGCACTTTAACCAGCACACATTTAGCACCCTCCAGATTGAAAAATGGAGCTCTGAAATGGAAGTGAGAGACTCGACTGCGGGGTCAGCATCGGACATCGTGGAATCAAAGATACCCTGGCCCTCGCTTTCATTGCGGGGCTCAAGTGGTTCCATCGCCCTTTTATGATTTCATGAGCGGCGTTTACGACCGTTCTCGGTTTTATAACGGCGTTTCTCTCAGAGCGATAGTTCCTTATTAGAGGGGAAATTATTTTTTTACTTCCTGGAGCAGTTAAAGGTTAGTAAAATGTTATAACCGCGGTGCTCTTAGCTTTGAGTGTGCTGACAGTATCAGCTCTCCCCTGAATAGCAAGCTGAGACTAGTTTATTGGTATATTCAGCCCCCTCCTCTGTGCCCATGGTGGGCTTTAAAACCAAATAAGTTGACCAGCCTATTTGCTGAAAACAACAGTGTGTGCTTCTTGTGCTACATTCATCCTCATTAATTCACTCAGGAAGTTCACACCAAACTTTAAGGATTTGTTTGGCTTGAAAGAGGCTTTTGCCACCCATATATGTTCTGCTCGTACATCTGGAACAAGAATAAATGTCAGCCAAACCTGAACCTTTAAATCAGCTACTCCATTCCCCCTGTCCTCTGACTTGCCCTTGGTCTTCTTGGCTCATACCTCTAACTATTGCTTTCCCTCTTATCCGACATGGCAGGAAGCAAACTTGTTGCAACAGTTCCTCTGGATCGCAGCTCAAACTCTTGTTTCTAGTCTTTCTTTGCAGAGCTGTGGATTAACTGGGTGTCAATTAGAGAGAAGTCTTTTACATAGAGAGATGGCACACAATAGGAATATTATAACCAATTTCTCTTACCTATATCTTTATCTCTTGCTCACACTGGAACTCACTCTGCAAGTTTGGACACAGACCTTTAAAGCATTTACACCAGAGCCCTCTGAACTCTCTCTCTCTCTCTTCCTGTCCCCTCCTCTGACAACAGCTCAGGGCGAGCTCCGAGCCAGTGAAGCATGTTTAAATGGTTGCGTGAGGAGATGAATATTTGTATTGGTTTCCTCTGTATCTTTATTGAAAGCAGCCCTCATAAGTCTTCCGTGTAATCTCTGCTCTGTTTATGCATCATTTCCCTTTGTGTGCACTCATGAATGATCTAGTTTAAATACCAAAGTAAATCACATTCTGCATGCCATACCTTCTCACACACACACACACACACACACATGATCAGTGGGCGAGCAGACACACATGCAGTGTACAGTAAAGTGAAAGCAGCCAGCGTCTGTAATTGTGTCTTGTCAGAGGAGATGATTGCACCTCCAGACTGATTTCTTTTTTTATTTATTTTTTATTATTTCTTCACCCGTGTGTGTCTGTGTGTGTGTCTATTCCTGCAAATGAATGTATTTCTCACAGTGCCTGCTATCTCTCCTCTCTGTGTCTGTCTCTGTGTCTGTCTCTGTACTAATCTCTGTCTTCCCCTGGTAAATGATTAACATGGAGAACCTGGCTGAACTATAATCAACAAACCCACAGTGAGGTAATTACCACTTTATTCCCTGTCCTGCTAACAAAGCTATCTCTCTCCCCTCTCTCTCTCTCTCTCTCTCTCTCCACGTCTCTCCCTCTCCTCATCTGTCATCTAACTGTATCAATGTCTCCCTCCTTTTCTGTGTCAATGCCTATTGTCTCCCTCGCTGCCGCGCTGTGGTCTGCGTAGATCCAGAGATGTGTCATTGTGTACCTTATCTGTCTCCTGTAAATGTGCTTTGTCTGTTTGTTTGTGGTATTGAGTGTATTATCTGGAGGTAAACTGCGGATGAGTTAACTTTGTGTACACTCGGGCTTCTTCATCTCTGTCGGAAAACAATGTGAGGCAGTGATTTTAGTGACGCGTAGGCGCCTGTGAATTGACATTTGGTGACATTGTTGTTTGGTTGAAGTTCATCTCAGTGGAACAATAGCTCTGTTAGAGGTGTGTGTGTGTAAGTGTGCTTTTGGAACTGACCTGCTGGTTTTGCTTCCTCCAGAAGAGATGGAGTGTGATAAATTTCTGGAAAAACAAAACCCAGAAATGCACCAGGATGCCCAGCCCTAATAAAACACACACACACACAAGTTTAGATTCGTTTGTGATCTCGTACATGATTCATGTTTTTTTACAAGGTTTTACAAGATTTGTGTTCCGCTAACAGCAAAGTAGTGAAAGTGGCTTTGACTGGAAAAACTCTCATTCCGTCCGGGGGCGTGCGGCTGTGGGAACATTTACCAACCGCTGCGCCGGCCTCTCGTCTAAATAGGTCATTGTTTCGTTTCCACTCGTTAGTTGATTTTAGGTGTGACTGAAGTGTTGGAGGGAAAAGGCATGTTATTGCCTCGGTTGTTTTTTTTTTTTAAAGGTGGGGCATTGGGCTGGCATGCAGATAGAGTATTGTGCAACCATGTCTTTTGCTCCAAAGTGTCATATTTTGTGAAGTGAATCTTTACAGGTGACTACCAACTGTGCGTGTATCTGTGTGACATCAGTAATTCTCCATTTTTACTGTTTAGTGTTGAGTTAAACCAACATAAAAGTTTCACCACAAAAATAATCTTTGCAGCGGAATTGAAAGCGGAGATACACACACGCAGGGAGATTCAAGCACACTGTGTTGAAATGAGGTTTAGGCGGAGGCCTAGCGGTGAGGATGTCTGTATTAAAATGGATCAGATAGTCACAGTGCAGCTCGGAGCAGACACGGTGTACAAGCATGAAAGAATGGCCGCTCTCTCCTCCTGGTCAGGATATTTAGTCAATCGATACCAATTTAACACCCAGATTATTATCGCCGGGCTCCTCGCATTATCGCCACACTGCATATGGACCCATCTCTTTCCCAATTTCTCTCCCCCGCGCCGCCCTGTGTACACACATACATCAATATTAGGTTGCATTAAGCCGTAATAAGTTGTATCGTACGACCGTTTCCAAAGTGGCGTGGAACAGCTGTGGAATGAAATGAGGTTCGGTGTCGTCTGCCGCTCCGTTGGCACGGCGCAGCCTGGCTCTGGCACAAAATGGCTGCTGTGGCGTATGTGTGTGAAGAGGGTGGTTATGGTGGTTAAAGGGCGGTTGGTGAGCACCGAGCGGGAGCGCATTCACTCATTCATTCATTCATTCATGGCACACAATGAGCTGGCATTGTTGTAGGTGTCGGGCCAACTGTGTGTTTCTCTGACACACAAAACAGCAATTAAATTGTGGCGTGAGAATATGGAAACTCCAAATGTGGGAAACAAAATAACACAATCTGCTGGTTGTTTAGCCAACGTGCATTATAGAATTTCACACACACACACATGCACGCACAGGCAGGCAGACAGACGCACACTCTCAAGTACATATAACCTCGCACAATGCTCTTCCACTCGGCTCAGAAATCCTGCCAAGAGGCAACCTGGGAATTCCCTGAGACAGAAATTGAATTAGTATTGACCCAGGCAGAGCAAAAGGCTGTAGCAGGAACCTGGATTATTGTAGCATACAAGCTCCTCGCTGCCAGGAGGACACTGAGACATGTTCGCCATCATATACCTCAAGTCTTCAAAGGTGCTTAAGGACATAGTCGCTCCGAAAGCTCTCTTTACTTAGCCTGTGTATTGTCCATAGATAATGTTCATCAGTACAATAGTGGCTGTAGTTTTCCTTCCATGTTTTTGGATGTGAATATCTTATTTTACTCATCAAACCTGATGAAACACTTGATGATGAAACACTTGTTATTTATATGAACGATATGAATGATTTATATTGTTGCAGGTCACGTGGTGTGCGATGGTTTACTTTAGTTTTGGTCACTACATGAGCCCTGTTGTTCGCAGCCAGGAAGGAAAGAACATTAATTTTCTACATTTTTTTTTAAGCGAAACACTCAAGAATCTTGTCTTTAAAAATCTGATTTCCATCTTACAAGCCACAGATTTTGAGACACAGTGCTAAGGTGTCCATGTGACGTACTTGTGCAATTTTAGATTGTGTTTAATATGCATATCCGTTAACTTTAAATGATGCAATATGCCATAGGGCGTATTGGATTAGCTGGGTGTATTAGCTTAGTATCGTGATACTATGTTTTGTGATACTACATTGATTCTCAAAATCACTATATTGATTTTTAATCAATCGTCTACATGCAAAGATTAACTCAGTCAATACTTTATTTCATTTGCAGAGATATACGCCCCCTCAAAGTAGTGCTATGATGTTGGATGTTACAGGGACTGTAATAAATGCAGATCCCACTGTTTGTTTACTCAGATTGTATGCATATGATGGTGTGTTCTTTATACTATGACAGTTTAAAATTAGATTTTAAAAATCACAATATAACGCCTTGCTTACAGTATCGCAATATATTAAATCATAACCCCTGTATCATGATACCAATACACAGCCCTAGTATGTCCCTGGGTTTAACAACTCAAGGAACCTGATTGTAGTTTTAACTGTTAGTTTTTCAATTATTCCAATGTAAAAACTATAGAGAAGTCGTTTTAAGTGATGCTTGTTTAAAGATTTGGTGTTGAAGAAATTTTGTAAATGTTCATGACGAACCTATTATATGAGTTGGCATTCTGCCATGGAAAAGCATAATGAAGGATAAAAAGTATTTTGCTTTTGAATGAAATCATACAAATTCTGTTACAGGAGAGTGCATTACAAGAATTCTCACCGATTGCTTCTCTAAGGTGATCGTCAGTCTTTACTAATTGATTATTATTTACTAGCTGTCATGTGAGCTAGCACATTCAGTAGGTTGCCATGCCATGTGCTCGCTTAAGTACAGGACAGTGTGCATCCAGAAGACGTAGAGGAGAGATAGGAGCGGCCGTCTTCACACCAGAACAAACTTTATGGACTAATAAACCTGCTAGAAAGCACACCTCCACTACACTTTATCTAGACACAACAAAGAGACGCTTAGATAAAAATACTTGAAGGGGGTGTGAACATGAGTGTGTGTGTGTAGGGGGTGTATAACTTTTGTGTATGGTACCTTTTTAGAAAGCTTATCAGAATTACCTTCTCATAAAATGCGCTTCAAGAAACACTTTTTGTCAGCTATATTCCCAGTTCCTAAAAAACACCTTTCATCCTGCGCTTTGTGATTTCCAGAGGAGACGGATCACATGACAAAGATATTTTGAATACTACTGTATGATTTTTTTTTGGGCGACTTTTCCACGGTTGGAACAAAAAACTAATATTATTTTGCCATTGCCTCCCAGAAGTATGGCAGCACAGCCTACTTTCCAGCCCCCAGTGATGTGAAACATACACATTCCTCTTCTCTTGTTTCTTTTTGGGGCTGGCATACCACACACACCACATACGAATATACACGCTCCCCCTCTGCTTCCCTTTTTCTCGTCAGCCCCCCAGAGATTATAAAAACATTAGACCTGCAGTGGAGGGAGCGAGGGATGGAGAATGCGTTAAGGAGAGGATGGTAGGGAAAGAGTCAACAGATTTCAACTCCCAAAACAGCTCGGGAAGGCCCCCAGGGATGGAGGGATGAGGTGAGAGGGAGAGAGGGAGAGAGGGAAGAAAGGATGTCAGCAGGAATTACTATCACTGTCACAAGCAGGCGTGAGGAGGAGCAACCCCCCCTTTCCTCCCCTCCCTCTGTACTCACACACACACACACACACACTCGGTGACGCAGGCTCGTGTACAGGTGTGGTACAGACACACTCTACCAATAGTAGCATCGCCCTGCCTGCATACACACTCGCACACGGGGCTGCTCGGACTCTGGGGAGAGCCCGAGTAGGAATCACACCCCCATTTAGACCTGACACTGCTTCCTGGTTAGTGTGTGTGTTGACTAAGCATATTGTGTATGCATGTTGTAAAATTACAGTCTCGTTACGGGTAAAAAAAAAGGTCAAAATATGAATGGAATGTGGTATCGTGTGCTTATCCAAACATGCCTGCGCTCATATTTTTTGAGGCTTACAGTAAGATGATGAGATATGAGTGTGTGTGTGTGTGTGTGTGTGTGTGCCAGCATATTTGGATGTGTTATTTTTGTAGCAATAACCAGTACCACATGATCTCCGGCTGTGCAGTAATGCGCAGCTTGATCCCTGTCTCCTGGTACTCTGACTGCTATTTTTTCTCTCTACTTCCTTGTTCTTTTTTCTGCCCTCTTTTCCTCAACATTTTGTTCCAATCAAATCTTTTATTTATGAGGAATGTGGACTTTTTTTTTTCTCCAGAATTAGTTCTTTGATCAACCTGCAGTTGTGCGGCTAGATGAGCGCAGTATGGTGCATATGTTATTGCTTTTGTGGGATGCTAAGGTACCATCTACTACTACGCTGACAGGCTGCTGACACGTTAGTATGCAGAGTAGGGAGCGCGTACTGTACAAATAGCCTACCTTTCCTCGGGGCTAAGTTGATTAAGTTTATTTTTTACATATTTTTTTATGTAAACTCATTTTTTGATGAATTGCTCTCTGTCACTGTCCAAAAGCATGTTTTGTTATATTCATCAGAAATGATCAGATGGCTTTAATTCACAGTCTGAGAGCATCCGGAGTAGTAGTGGCGGTAATGTTGTGCTGAATGGAAGAGGGGGAAATAGCCTTGTCCCAAATCTCCATAGCTGTGGCCTTGTAGCACGGGAACTCATGAATCTCATTGCTCTCCTATTCAGCTGGAAATGGAGTTCTCGTACGCGGCGCGCTTCTCAAAACACAGGAGCAGAAGCTGCGTGTTTATGATTGTGGAATTAATCAGCGCATTCTCCCAAAAAATACACCCGGTGACAAATGCCTAGTCATGAAAGTCAGAAAATCCCTTACTCACTATATTTTTTTACATTCAAGGAGGTTCCCTGATGGATTTTCTTTCAGCACGGAGTTGGGAGCGGTGTTGTTCTTCATCAGAGGTAGATACTGAATGCCTAAACAAGTGGGGTTTTTGTGCTTACTTTGCAGCGGATTTACAGTGGAAAACACTCGCCCACACTGTACTGTACCTCGTGCCTGTCAATCTTGTAATTTCGGGTCATTGTGGTTCATTACTTAAAGTCGCGCCCAGTCATTTTTAATCCCAAATTAATCAGTTAATCCCAGTCCAGCGTCAGGCTGTGTTGTTAGCACTATGTCAGACCGCCGTCTGCACCTCTCCTCTTGACCCTCACCACTTCCTTCCCCCTGTGCTCCTAAATCCAGCCCCCCCTCCTTCCCTCTTATTGTGTCTGAACCCTTCGTCGGCGTTGTGGAACTCAACTGGCCTCTCTAAGAAACTCACGGGGGCATCCGGCCTTGAGGCGGCAGAGAATGGCGTCCACTCATATCAGCCCAAATGTTGAAAGCATGGATTTAATTTCACACGCTGCAAAGCAATGGATAAGCTAATGTACTGGAGCTGCTGTATTGAGTTTATAAATAACACACAGCCTTGAAGCCAAACGGACGGATTTTGTTAAAAAGTCCCAATTTAATTTCTAGTCTCTTTTGAGACAATTGGTATTAGACATCAGTGTCCTACCTCTGGTGTGAATATGCGTGTGAGGGCGGGGGCGTGGCGGTGGCGGTGGGTGGCTGTGCGTGACTAGAACAGGACAAAGCTGGCTGCCTTGAGGGGGAATAAGGGGGACCTTCCATACCCCCGATGCACACAGCGATATGAATCTTAACCGTTGTGACGGAGAAAGATGGAGAGGGAGAGAGAAGCATGGATCGGCTGCGAGGGAGGGAGAGGGGGGGCCAGTTTAGACTCCTGGGATTCCAAAGCAGTGACCGTGAAAGTGCTTAGATAAACAGAGAAAAAAGACGGAGTGGGGAGGGAGGACGAAGTGGGTGAAGAATGGAGGGAAGAGAGGACGAGAAGGTGTAGGCACACTGACAGGGGGGGAGGAAATGAGACCTGCTGAAGATGGGGTTGAAAGAAAGCAGATGGGAGTGAAACCAAGTATAGAAGTTTTTAAATAAGTTCGCCAGGAGTCAGAGGGACGGGAAGCGGTCAGCTTGCTCTATTTACTCCTCAACGCTTGTGCCTCCCCAATCTCTTTCTCTCCATCTTCTCCTTCTCTCTGTTTAAATAATTCAGTATTAGGGCAGGTTTCCTTGACATGTCTTAACTGTGTGTGTGTGTGTGTGTGTGTGAGTGACTGAAGGACATCTCCATCCCTCCAACGGGCTATTTCACCACTAACAACCAGCAAATAATCAGACACAGAGGGGAAGCACACCTGGGATGAATAGTCTATGTTGCCTATCCAGCATTGACCTTCACATCATGGTGCGAGAGACAAAAACAGAGCGCGAGAACGGGAAGGAAAGAGTGTCTACGGCATCAGAAGTGTGACCCACTTAGTAAATGATGGATTCTCAAAGCCAAGTCTGATTTATTGGCTGAGTGTATTTGCTTTGCGAGCACCCTTTAGTGAAGAGTGCATCTTGAGTAAATGTGTGTGTGTGTGTGTGTGTGTGTTTTAAGGGGTGTTGCTCGCATGTCCTCCTTAACCCACTTACACAGGTGGGCCTCGCTGAAAGACCTGAGACATAAGTGTAGTTAAGTATAGTTAATATAATAGATGAGGGTGCAGAGCGTATACTTACTGTTAAGACCAGAGGACTCTGTAAGAAAAGGAATAAGAACATACAATAACTTTTTAAAGAAATCAAGACGAAACTTTATATTAAAACAGTTTATTATGTGGTGTATTATGTGTCTCATGGAAACACTTTACTGATTTATCATCATTACAAACACTGCTACAAAGATGGGTCGTATTTGGTTGAATGCCAATTAGCAGCATTTGTTGTGTATAAAAGAAGTCTGTCAAGCCGTTCTTTAGTACAAGTTTGTAAAGCAACTGACAGCTGCAAAGTGGTCAAATCAGTTTTGCCGTAAAATAAAAACAACACTTTTTGTGAATTGAAGAGAAAACAAAAACTCATAATTTATAAAAACATAAAGATGCAGACAAAGACAGACGAGTCGCAGTGAAAAGAGGACCAGAGATGACAAGTTGAAACTATATTTTGCGTGAGAATATTTTATGGATACAGGGACTTCAAGTGTCGATCTTTTATTATATACACTATTAACCTCCTCATCCGACGCCCGGCCCGGCCGCTATTCTGTCTTTCAGAGGTTGTAGCGGGCTCTTAGTCTTAAAGCTAGAGTGAAGATACTGGTAATCGATTGTTACCAACCATGTCATGTTGTGCTGGATAATGCTCCAAAGTTCCGAAAAATTTTGGCGAGAAAAAACTGTCCTGGCCATTTTCAAAGGGGTCCCTTGACCTCTGACCTCAAGATATGCAGTGGTGGGAGAAGTACTCAGATCCTTTACTTCAGTAAAAGTATTAATACCACATTGTAAAAAATACTCTGTTACAAGTAAAAGCCCTGCATTCAACATTTTACTCAATAAGTACAAACGTTTTAGCATCAAAATATACTTAAAGTACTAAAAGTAAGTATGTCCCATTTCAGAATCATATATATTATATCACTGGATTGTAATTGTTGATGCATTAATGTTTTCATCACTAATGTTGCAGCTGGTAAAGGTGGAGCTAATTTCAACTACTTTATATACTGCTGGGTGGCTTAACCTATATTAATACATCATATTAGTTGATTATATATTAATAATCTGAATCTGTGAAGTAAATAGTAACTAATGTTGTCAAATAAATTTAGTGGAGTAAAAGGTACAATATTGGTTTCCAAAATGTAGTGCAGTAGAAGTATGAAGTAGCATAAAATGAAAATACTCAAGTAAAATTGTACTTAAGGACAGTACTTGAGTAAATGTACTTAAATTCCACCCCTGAAGATATGTGAATGAAAACTCTGAGATGAACAGAGTGAAAACTGTATCTTATTAGATAAACCAGATGTTGACCAACTGCATAATTTGCAGTTGAAACGAGTTAATAAATCGCAATATATCACATTTATGTCTTATCACAATACTCAGAATATCGCGAAAATGTTTAAACTCACAATAAGATGACGTAAGTATCGTGATAATATTGTATCGTGGGGCCTCTGGTGATTCTCACCTCTAGCTGCAACTAATGATTGTTTTTATCGATTAATCTGCTTGTCTGATTAATTGTTTGGTGTATGAAATTTCCCTTTTAAAGTTTTTATTATTTCATTATTGTATAATTTTATCATCTTAAATCCCAAAGATATTCAATCTCTAATGATATGAAACACAGAAAAGCTGCAAATCGTCATATTTGGGAAGCTGTAACTAGAGAATTTTTGCTTGAAAAAAAATTATTTTCCGTCCTACAGTCTAAAGCCGGTTGACAATTACTTTTGTCTCAGTATTACATTCCTTTATATATTTGTTTAGAATCAATAGAAACAAGATGGCCCAGTTCCCCCTCAGCCATACACCACCTGCTCTATTGGCATGAACCCAATATGGCAGACCTTTGTGGGTTATTTACTTCAAAGTTAACATTAATTTGACAACACCCTTTATTTAGCTAGACTTATCTGCTCTGACACTGTGTGAAGAGCTGAAGGGCCCAAACAGCAAAGTTGGCACATAAACATGAGATAAATGATGTTGACACAGTGGATCAGCCCAGCTGCCACTTTGTAGCAATACACTTTGATAGATTTCATAAAGAGTTTGAATCATGGCTTTTTTGTGTCCACCCATCATCCCTGTCACTGTCTTCCTACCCCTTCTCCGTCCGTCCTGTCGGGTGTCTGAGCGGTGAGGTACTGTAGCTATATTCAGGTTTATGTATCCGAGCCTGGCACCTGTACAGATCAGCCCTGTATTTACACTGCAGCTCCATTTAGACTGCAGAAACATGGAGAGCACTCATTACTCTGAGGTTTAGGCTGTCCGACAGAGGGATGCAGGGAAAAAAGACGGATGGAGCGAAGGATGGATGGGTGGGGCATTGGCTTGGCACCAATCCCAGCTCCGGATTGGTTGTTGTCCTGGCAACGGCACGTCTGACCTTATTTACCCCCTCGCACACCCCTCGCCGTACGTGCACTCCGCTCTCGCCTAGGCTCATTTCTTTTTGCCGCACACTTTCCACTCCTCTCTGCGTGAGAGCTGAAACTCTTCTTCTTCTTCGTGCCCCTTTTTTCGCCTCACACTCCTCTTTCAAGTGCGGCCACCTTCCACGCAGAGCAGGTGAGAGTCAGATCACAACACTTACAGCTGCTGGTGGGCATAGTGAGGCAACATTTCCAGTGTCTTTTGGTCAAGCGGTGAAAAAGAAAAACGAGCCGTAGACTGCGAGGCTGCACTCTTGTCCATTTATATTGTGGACAGTAATTTCATACCTCCCCGGAAAAGTCGCTGGAAAGCTTATTTCAGGATCAGACCGGACCACACACGGTGTGGAGCGGTGCCTATGCATGACAGAGCTCTGCCACAAAGGGGGGATGATGGCTTCTGCAGACCTGCAGCCGTATCAAAATGGTTCCGATGGATTGGCCTCCATACTGATGGGTCCTGTGGGCCCGAATCATGCAATTTGCCTCAGCTCTGACGGCCGTAGCTATACATCCTGTTGTGCTGCTGAGTCCCGCAGAATGGACACACACATACACACACACACACAGAGGAGGACCTATGCCATAACAGGCAGAAAATAGGGTCTGTCTTTACCTGAGGCTGAGAATCCCTCCGGGCTTGAAGCAGCAGGTGTGTGTGTGTGTGTTGCTGATCCGTACAGTTTGAATGGCCGGTGCCTCCTGGTCATTTAATGGAGCCTGCAGGGCAAGAAAAGTGCATCCAATCACTTCATCTAGGCTATACACACACACACACACACACACACACACCCACAATTGCCAACGCTTATGCACCAAATTCATATTGCTGTGCAATGTGTGTGTGCTCTTATCCTACTACCCTTCTGAGGGCAGAGAGGCATTAGGTTCGTCTGATGGCAGCAGGGCTTCCCCCACATCTTAATGCATATCATGTGTGTGTGCTTGCATGTAAAGAAAAACCACACACTTGAGTGAATGGAGATGGAAGAGGGGGGAAAAAGGAGGAGGGAAGTACGCATACCATCCACATTCTGAGATTAGGAGTCATAGAAAAGAAAGCAAAAGGTTTGGTGTAGCGGGGAAATACACTTCCTGCTGACCTTGAAGGAAACACACACACACACACACACACACACACACACACAGGCATACCAAACAGGAAAGAGCAGATAAAGAGCAACAGCTTGTTCCCCTTAAGTCCTTCTTTCCTCTCGGCGAGGAGCTGTTGATCACCGTCATCACCACATAGTTTGATGACACTGACAATCTAAAGAGGCGGCGTCTGCAGAGCGTTGACTGTGTGAGATCGGAGGGAGGGGTGGGGAAGGGATTTTTCGGGCCAGCTGGGCGGGCAGGGTGGCGGGGGGCCCCAGATGGTCGGAGGTGGGGGGTGAAGTCCTTGTTTGTGCGCGTTGAGGGGAGTAAGCACCAGGTTAGACACAACATTGGTGTTTAGGCCCTGGACACAGCATGGTCTTAGTGTGGGCGTGAAGGGGGGGGGGAGTTGCATGAGTCTGCTCCGATTTACATCCGCGCAGAGAAAGATCGAGCAAGAGACAGGAAATGGGGAACAAAAACGTTTGAGCCACGCAGATTCTTGGAAATGGTGCAGTATTGAGTAGATGAAGTCTCTCTCATTGTCTGACTCACGGGTGAAGCACTACAGGTGTATGATTCCTTTTCTTCCTTCCTCTGAAGATGAGGTAGCCTGTGGAGCAGGAGGTCACTGACGCTCAAGGAAAGAATGTCTCTCTCTTTAGTTCTGCCTTGTTCCCTCTTTCCTCCTCTACTCTCTTTGGGCTCTTTTTGTCATAAACGTCTCTCATACATTCCATCAATTATTCCCCACAGTACAGCACAGATTTTTTTTTTGCCATAAAAGGCTTCCAAAGTCTGGTTTTATTCACCTGCCCAGCATCAAATCCAGGGTCTGAAAAGTGAAGCCAATGCGGAAGTGCCTTAAACTTGCATTCTTTCTAATAGCCAGCAGGGGGCGACTCCTCTGGTTGCAAAAAGAAGTCAGATTGTATAGAAGTCTATGAGAAAATGACCCTACTTCTCACTTGATTTATTACCTCAATAAACATTGTAAACATGAGTTTATGGTCTCAATCAATAGTTTCAAGTCTTCTTTAATACAGCATGATGTTCATTTAGTAAATGATGGTCCCATTTAGAGTCGAATAGACCATAAAGCAGGATATGCTTTAGGGCGTGGCTACCTTGTGATTGACAGGTCGCTACCACGGCGTTGTCCAGTTTGGGTGTTGTCCGTGTTTTTGCCTTACAACTTTAACCCTTTCACAGTGTGTTTTCAGTTCATGAAAGTTCATTTTTGGTCGCCTAGAAATGCCTTAATCTAATACTTAACTCCACCCTCTCATGACACTTCTGGTTGCAAAAAACCAAGATGGCGACGGGCAAAATGCCGAGCTCAAGGCTTCAAAACGGCAGTCCACAAACCAATGAATGACGTCTTATATAAAGTCCATGGTGCGAATATGACTCCCCTTAAAGGTTAGCAGTGGTGAGTTTGCAGTTGGTCAGCAGTTTTGTGTCAAAAGTTCACCAGAATTAAACTCAATGTGAGAGCTATTCTCTGATCGCAGCAATTCCGTTCAAATGATTTGATTTCGGTCTGAGATTTGGTCATTGTGACTGGTTGGATTAACAAAACACAACCGTGACACCTGGAATACAAAGGCAAAAAGTATGTGAAAGTTGATGTTGTTTTATTCATTGAGATTAATGACTCACCTGACATTTACTCATCTGTTATTGCATGGTAAACCGCACCCATCTGCTACACCACAACTGAAAAAAACAACAATACCATTTCACAAAGTCATCCTCCTAGAGAGCACCAAAGATCCTCCCAATCCATTTCAGCAGAAGTGTTACTACAGCAGCAACCACCATAGAGGCTAAAGCTCATGCTATGCCCAGCCAAGGTTCACAGTGACCACAGCGTGCTGTGCCCAGTCAGCATAGTGAGCCGAGTTAGCGATCACCCCGCTGTGACTGACCACGGAAGAACTGCGGCTCCACCAAGCCTTTCGGCCTCCCGTCGCCACCGCGACAGACTTTTACTGTGGGCTTGTTATCGTTCCGTCACAAGCATGAAAGTGTTTATTAAAACCTACAGTATACATTCATTTGGGATACACAGCACAGTGTAAGCGTGTTATTAGCATTTTCATTGTAGAAGACTATTTGTAGCCGCCATGTTTATGTGCTGTACATGCGTTAAGTGCCCAAGTGTATTCAGTATGCGTAGTACGCAGCTGCTCTGCGTGATCGAGTATCTGCTCTGTATTCCTGAAGCCGTGTTGTGGGATTGTTGCTCCTTTAATTATTCTCTCATATTAAAGGATCAAAGGTCTCTGCCACAGTCAACCCCCTGCATTTCATTATAGCTGCACACACAGACACACACACACACGTGTGTATATACTTCTGTGTGCACGCACGTTAGCATGGACACACATCGGGAGGACATCGGGTATGTTCATTTTTTGAATTCTGAATGTGATTTCCTGCAATTATAAAAAGGATAAATGTTAGCCTTTTCAAGTTCCCCACTGAAGAGCCCAGCATGTTGTGTTTGATTCTGCTCCTCAGCGAGAGTTTTCTTTATCAGCCAAGAGCTTGCACCAGTCCTCAGAAGGGTGTCACCGATCACCCTCTGGCATGAGGGATAGAGCATGTTTTATTCTCCTGGTGTGCTTTCATGTCTGTGTGTGTGTGTGTGTCTGTGTGCATTCACGCCCACATGTGCTTAAATGCACATGTGTGGGTGTGTGTGCTGCTCCGTGTCTTTGCCCTCTCCCCTCTGCTGCTCCAGCACTGGACCAAACCAAACCTCCTCCTCCGCTTCCAGAGGATTCCCCCCCGCTGATAGGCTGCTCCAGCACTCCTGTTCTTTTACACCCACAGCCCCTTCGGTGCTCCCATGATGCCCCTGTGCTGTCACCACTCTGCTGCATGGTGGCTGGCAGGAGGGGTTGGAAGCTGGGTGTAATTAGGGCGTACCCGAGCCTACCAGGGCCAGAGAGAGAGAGAGAGAGAGAGAGAGGGAACGGGGAGGAAGGAAGAGGAAGAGGATAGAAAGAGGGCTGACAGTTTGACATCAGTAGAGCACACCGTCTCTGTAATTGCTGGCGTGCATATGGCCGAGGTTGGGAGGCTTGTGGGAGGAAGGAGGGGTAATGTAGGATAGAGAGGATTCAGAAATAGGAGGGAGAGCAGCCTTCTGAAGCAGTAGATGGGGGGGATGTCATCCAAAAGTGGGGAAAGACGAGGGAGGAGATCGAGGGTGAGGAGGAATGCAGATCGGGGGGAAACGGGACCTGAGCAGTGCAGAAGAAGCTTGAGGTGAATGACATGCATAGCAGGGGGTCCAGCATGTTGACACAGCACACGTCTATTCTTACATACGCACATGCGCGCGCACACACTTCCAAAGCTGGTGCACCTAAGTAAACATCTCTCTGACTCGGAGAAGTCTCAGAAAGCACCACAGGTAGGGCTGCTGTGTGTGTAGGTGTGCTCACACGGGCTTATGTGCTTTTGTGTTCCCTTAACCAGACAATCAAGTCCCCCTTTGTTCGGCTGTAATTAGCACAAGCAGGTAATAGAGCTATCTGGACGTGGCCACACACACACATTCCCAGAGGGGATATTGATCAGGGGGGGAGAGCGTGTGTGTGTGTCCTGAGCGAGGGATCCCGATCGATGGTGTCCTGTCGCGTTGATAGATCGCCAATTCTGCGCGCTAGGCTATTGAGCAGGAAGCAGCGTTTGGTGAGACCTGCCTCCAGGGTCTCACCTGCATCCACGCCACGACAAACACACACACTCACACTTTTCCGCTCCATTATCTCACTCAGAAATGGCGCCCACATTCGAAAATTTCTTTTACAGTTTTTTCAGTCGTGCGGTGCAATATGCACCCCTTCTCTTGTCATTTCTCCTCTCACTGCTCCATCCATCTTTGACACCCTTTCCTGCTTCCTGCCACATCTATCCGTTTCATTTCAGTTTTTCATCAGCTCCTCCTCCTCTCTTTTCTCTGCACTCATTCTTCCTCTCATTTATTCGTTTGGTCTCTTCTCTGTCCGCCTACTTAACTTAAGACTACTCCGCCGTCCTCCCCCCAACCCCATTCCGCGCTCCTTTTCCCTCCCATGTTCCCCTTCGCTGACTCCCAGCACTCCCTTCCTCTCTCCTCCGCTCTGTCACCCCTCTATAAAGACTCCCACTGATGGACCTGAACCTTCTGCCCAAGCCAAACTCTGCCCCTCATTCTTTTTCTCCTGCGCTCCATGCGAAGAGGAGCCCAATTAAAGTCCGTCTCCTCTCTCTTTCTTCCACTCCGTTGTTCTCCTCTCTGTGTGTCTGCACTCAGACTCTCTGGGGTCGCTAATTAAAACACTTTACTTTCTTCTCTTTTTCACCTGTTCATCCAACTTCTTCTGGCTTTCTTATTCATTTTTTTTATGTGTTCCATCTCTCTGCTCTAACCTGTCTCTACATCTCTCTTTTCATCAGTCTCTCCATCTGTCTTCCTCTGGGCCTCGTCTCGTGTCACTCCATCACTCACATCCCCTTCCCTCCATTTGTCACACACATTTCTCTCCTCATTTATCGTCTCCTGCTTTGTCTCTTTCACGCTGTTATGATTCATACAAAGTCTTGTGATTTCTTCATGTGAATTTACGTCGTCCTACATCGACTTCCCTCAATCTTTCTCACATCTTCTCTTCCCCCCGTATTAGCTTGTACACGGGGAACTCTTTATATCGCAGCTGACAGGAAGTCAGAATCTGCAGTCTAAAGGAGCATGCATTATGCAGCTCTTCTGTTCTAATGATGCTGTCTTGTCCAGAGTTGTTGTTATGCCTAAAGCCACTCAACCTTGACTGAAGACGTGGCTGTGCATGCGCATGCACGTCCGCATAAGTTTGCACGCTCCTCCTGTGTGTGTGAATCCGTGCTGTGTGGTGGGAGAGTGGGAAGCACAGGGAGGGAGTCGAGTTTATTTTACACTCAACTCCCCTCAATGGTCTTAATTAGCATATGAGGAATTGTTGCTCTCGCTCAACACGGCTCCCTCGCTGGAAATGCAGTCGTATCATTGTGATATATCAAATTGTAAAACATTCTTTAAGACCTGCACAACTTTGCTTTATCACCCCCTGTAATCGTTATGTGTAATATTGATGAACTATCCATCTGCTGTAACTATCCACGTTCCTCCAGGCACACAGAGATTATGGAATACCTGTCATCCGTCTCCTTTCTCTCAGTCTGTGTTTAATCACCGCCTCTCTCTCCCCTTCAGTCATGTATTACTCTGTAATCGTTAAGTGAAATATTAATGTCGTTGTCGTTCCTCCCTCCAGGTTAACAGCAGGAGATCTGTCCGTCCAAGTGAATCTGAATGACTACCTGGACATCTACTGCCCACATTACCCCAACAAGGGGGCCCAGGGCCCCGGGCAGCCGGAGACGCTGGCCCTCTACCTGGTGGGAGAGACCTTCTTCCAAGGCTGCGTGGAGACCAAAGGGGCCATCAAGAGGTGGGAGTGTAACACCCCCTACGCTCCGTTTGGACCGGTGCGCTTCTCTGAGAAGATCCAGAGGTTCACCCCCTTCTCGCTGGGGTTTGAGTTCCTGCCAGGGCGCCACTACTACTACAGCTGTGAGTAGAGGATCTGTGTGTTTCTGTGCCTGACATCTGAATGAATCAATTTTTACATTTTAAACAAGCAGCCATACAAAAGCTTTATACAGTCAAAAAAAAAATATCGTGATTTTCTGGTTTCATCAGGACACATTTCGGTTGGTCAGGGCTGCAAATTATTTTGATTATCGATTAATCTGTGGACTATTTTCTGAAGGAATCCATAAATTGTCTATGAAATATCAAAAATAGTGAAAAATGCCCATCACAATTTCCTAAAACCAAAGATGACACCTTGCTCGTTTGCTCCAACCAATGGTCAAATACTCAAAGATTTTTGGTTTATAATCACATAAGGCAAAGAAAAGTGGAATATCCTTACAATTAAGAAGCTGGAACTACGTGATGTTTTTGTTTTTCAAGCCCGTGAAAACTTGGATTGAAATTGTAAGTATTTCACTATAATATTAAATGTTCATGACTTGGTAAGCAACAATCTAAGTTCAAAGTTTAAAAACAGAATTGTGTAACATCCTACCCTTAGGTAACCCTAACTCTTGGAGTTAAACACCAAAGACTCTAATAAAGATAATCTGCTTGATCAGGACTTCTTATTGATAATACTTATTAATTGATTTATAGTTACACTAGGTTTGTCAATCGATTAAAATAGTTAATTGCGATTAATAGCAAATTAATCATACATTTTTATCTGTTCAAAATGTACCATAAAGGGAGATTTGTCAAGTATTTAATACTCTTACACATGGGAGTGGGCAAATATGCTTGCTTTATGCAAATGTATGTATATATTTATTAGTGAAAATCAATGAACAACACAAAACAATGACAAATAGTCCAGAAACCCTCACAGGTACTGCATTTAGCATAAAAAATATGCTCAAATCATAACATGGCAAACTGAAGCCCAACAGGCAACAACAGCTGTCAGTGTGTCAGTGTGCTGACTTGACTATGACTTGTCCCAAACAGCATGTGATTATCATAAAGTGGGCATCTCTGTAAAGGGGAGACTCGTGGATACCCATAGAACCCATTTTCATTTACATATTTGAGGTCAGAGGTCAAAGGACCCCTTTGAAAATGGCCATGACAGTTTTTTTCTCGCCAATTTAGTATTTTTTATTTATTAATTTATTAACCTCCTGAGTGACAAGCTAGCATGACATGGTTGGTACCAATGGATTATTTAGGTTTCTAGTTTCATATGATGTCAGCATCTTCACTCTAAAACTGAGCCAGCTACATTCGTAAAATCGCAAGTTGTGTGAATGCGTTAAAGAAATTAGTGGCCTTAAAACAAATTTGCTTTAACGCGTTATCGCGTTAACTTTGACAGCCCTACGTCGACAGTAATTTCCTGTCATTTCTTAAAAAGTATTAAGGTTAAATACGTGGCTAAAAGGTATGTGTATCACTCAATGTCTTGTAAGAAATTTCTATTCTATTGAGGCAATGAATATTCACTTCAGGTTCCATACACTGGAAGCCAAGTATAACAGCCCAAAAAAAGAATAGATGTAAATATTTGATGCTTCAGTTCATCGGACGGTGCATACACACCTGTGTTGGAGGAAGTGGTGGCCAGGCAGCCCCACATGTTAAGGGATGAAAGGGTTGAGTGTGTTTATATAAGGCTTTGAGTGTCACGAAACTGCAGCTCGTAGCATTAATAATGTTTTCCATATATTCCCACTGAATGACATTAATTTGATGTTTTCACAACTTTAGTGATGGTTTCTTCTTTCCCCATTACACTCTCCCGTGCTCCTCTCATCTCACTCATTTATTTCAAACCACTAGAGGGAGAAAAGGGAGGGAGAGACACAGAAGATGGCTTAGAGCCTGTAAAATCTGCTTTTTTTTCCTTACTTTTTTACAACTTGTGGTGTCAGTCCAACCAAGAGGGGGAGGACATGAAACAAGGCAGAGAATGAAAGAGTCAAGTGAAAGCATGGTATGGACGGGTGACAACAAAGAGACAGAGAGGGACCGCAAAGTGTAGGAGGAAGAAATGGAGATCAATACGGGACGACAGTGAGGAGAGGAGAAAAAAAAGGCAGACGGAGGTAGAGAAGCGTGGAGGAGTGACAGAGGGAGAGAAAGAGCAAAAGATGGACACAGTCTGACAGTACAGGAAGGGGGGGAGGGGAGGGGAGGGACGAGAGAGGCCGGATGAGAGGAGTCCACACTGGAGAAAGAAAAGGGAGAGCAACAAAAGGGATGGATGAGACGAAGAGAAAGAATCTTTACATAAATTACTGTTGCGGTTCAAGGGACAATGGAGCATTGTGAGGGCATGAGAGAGTGCTTCCACACACACACAAACACACACACACATGTATATATGTACACACACACACACTGGGCTATTGTGGTTGTTCAGGCCAGTTCAGAGAAAAGCAACAATGGGTGTCTCCCCCCCCCCTGGTCGGGCCACATCGGGCTCAGAGCGATTGTGTGTGTTTTGTCCACATCAAAGATAAGGCGTAAAGTTGGTCCAAATGTCTGGCTCCGGGGTCCGCGTGCTGAATGGGCCCGCAGCACTGGAGACAGTATAATGGCATTAGCCTGGGAGAACACTACAATAGTATTAGAAACACTAATGGCATTAGTTGGCTCAGTCTGAGCCGGGCTCAGCTCCTCTCTACGACTCCCACAGACTGTGACACTGACAGCCCACTACTGTCTCTGGGTCTCTGGGTCTCTGCCTGACCCACAGACCTACGCCCGCTGCTTCTCCATGTCTGGATCCCCACAAACAGGAAACACCTTGACATCCTCTGATGGTCAGCTGCTCCTAACTAAGAACCATGTGAGAGGCAATGTTTCCAGGGGACACTTCAAACTGAAGAATGCACTAGTAATTAGTCAAAGGCAAAACACTAAGTTATGCGATCACATTGTTGAAGCTAAAATAAATATTGAGTTTACAAATAGCAGTTTGATAAAAACAGATCTTAAAGATCTCCTCAAGACATGTTTTAAGAATACTCCACTTTGAATAATAATTTTTCTAATATGGTTTTTCACAAGCGGCAACCTCCGGTGCTGAGAAATGAAGCCATCGCGGAAGTGCCAAAAACTGCAGCTCCTCAAATGGCCACTTGAGGCTGGCTCCAAAAGCCAGTTAATCCCCATAGACCTCCCATGTTAAAATGCCCAACTTTACAACAGAAATAAACATGTTTACAGCCTGGTACAAAAAACGCTTTTGGTCTCTATAGCTAATACCCGTTCATGACAACTGTACGAGGGATGAATTTATATAGAACTCACCCGTTTAAATTATATCAAAGCTTAAAGTTAGGCATAATTAAGGGTATGGCCATTTTGAGTGACAGGTGGGTGTCGTCTCAGGTCACTAGCTGCTAGCCGTTTCTCTCAGATTTAAAATAGTATTAACCTGACCCGCCAGATGGTTTGTTACATCGAACCATCTGAGATCATCTGTCATTGGAAACTGTTTGGAAAAGAGCAGGCACTTTCAAAAAATACTTGGTAGGGATGAACCATCTGTCAATCAAACTCTTGCTGAAGCCAGTCGGGAGAAGAGCGAAAACATATCTTCTATCGAGAAAAGCCTTCAGTGCCGTTCTTTGCTCTTCTTTCAATGAAGAAATACTCTCCAGTTCTGATATAACTGATGCTATTGCAGCATCTACGCTAACCGATTTAGGAGCCGCCATCGTTGTTTCGAACGAACAATCGCCTCTCCGTGTCGTCTCACACACGTAAGCCACGCCCTTATAGCTGCCAGTAGCTCCTCGCAGGATGCTGATTGGTCCGTGCTCTGGCTTGCCGGACACAAACGCATTACTTGAAGCCTGACCAGATGGATTTTTCATGTGATATGTGATCCCGTGATTCTCTCCTGATGTCGTGACATCACGAGAATCCAGCTGCCATGCAAGGTAACATGGAAACATCCTTCTAGTGTCAATCTCAGCACACGTGCATCATTCTGCACATTGAAGGTCAAACATCCAAGTGAAGTACCAATAAGCAAAACTGAGTTTTGAATGGAGGGACTTTAACTCAAGGTCTACTAGCTTTTTCCGGATCTTCGACCTTTGGACATTAACTTGAGATTTGTTTTGTCAAACTGGTATAAACTTGATTAGCTGATCGTCCAACATCACTGACGAGTGGTGATCTTGTCGGAGTGTTATTGGCAGTTTTTAGTTTCCCCTGTAAACTTGTGCAGTGTTGGAACTCACATTCGTTGTGTTGCGTACGAATTACAGCATTTCTATATTTGCTCGTACTTTCTGTATTTTTGGTGAAACTGCTCCTCTCTTTGCTCGTGTTTCATTTATTTGCTGCATATTCTCTTCATCTGACATGTTTGCTGTCAAAAAGATTATTTCGTGTGTGTGAGTTGAGCTCTCTCAGCCACCATAGATGGCGCCTTTATAACACAGCCCCACTGCTATCCTGTGCTGTATCTCATCAGTTGAAATTACAGATACAAAGTGAGACAGACTGTTAGCCATCATACACTCAGCTTGTGTGGTGGGCCCCTGTTGAGTTAGCATCTGTTTGTGAATAATTCAGATATAAAGCCCTTTAAACTGCAGTTTCCAGACAGATTTGTTTTGTAAAAGCAATGCTCATCTGACAGGTAATGCAGCTGATGTTTGCCTGTTTTCCCCCGTGAGCCGTGATCAGTATTGATATCGCAGCAGTTGCATTTTTTTATGGTCGCGCTCTCAATCGGGTATTTTATTGTTTTTATTTAGCCGTGCAGATAATTGTGAAGTATGTTTAGTCTCTGTGACATGGGGAGACGGTGTTATTCTTTATATTGATATCATTGTATGAGCTGTTGAAACGGGAAAACAACCTCGCTGCTCTTTAGCTTTTCTTGTCATAAGAATTCTTCAAGAAGTGCCAAGAGAGTTCTCAAAGAGATGGAAAGATTTCATTCTTTCCCTTTTTTATTTGACACGTTTAGCATGTTTTGAATACTAACCGTTTGTTGGGTTTAATAGGTAAGCAGCATATTTAAATCTCTCTCGTTGTTCTTTCTAGCTCTACCCGCAGATGAAGGCCCTCCTCTGCCATGTATGAAGTTGCGTGTCACCGTGTGCTGCGAGCCCAGTGAGTACACTCCTCTTTTTATCTCTTCCTCCTTTCATATTCCCCCCTTTGTACGCCAAGAGACTCCTCTCTCATCTCTACTACCAGGGCACGATGTTTAGAGTGCTGCTCCTCACCCACATTACTATTCCTGCTCTCTTTCTGAACAACTGTAATGCTCTAATTCTCCACTTTTATGAAGGAAACATCTTTTACCCTTCAGAATCTTGCATTATCTTTAACCTTGTAAGATGAGACTCTCCACTCCACGTTGCCTTTTAAACCTAATTGGATTGAGGGGTTTTTTAAGCATTAGTTCTCTCTCTCCTCTCACTCCATCCTACTTATTCTTTTTTTTTTTTTTTACCTCCTTGTCTCCCTCAATCTCCCACTCTCCATCTCTCTCTGGTCCCTGTGTGAAATTCCCAGAGTTGATCTAATCCAGAGCACGCCTGGAGTAATGTTAGTCTTCCAGTCCAGTGAGCTGCCCATTCCGGTTGGGAATGTTGCCCAGTAGTCACTGTGGGAATCCCTGTACAGTTGTTGGTGTGTGTGTGTGTGTGTGTGTGTGTGTGTGTGTGTGTGTGAGCGTTTCTGCGTGTATGACCATTTTCTTGTGTGTGTTCCTGCATGGGGCCTTTGCGTGTCTGTGTCTGCCCCCTCATATGTGGCTCTGAGACGTCTGTCCCAGTTCCCATCCCAGTGCTATCTGCAGGGGGCTCGTCGTGCTGTCCCAGGCTGAACCAACACATTTTTTTTCCAGGAAAGCTGGTCGCGAGGTTGTGTGTGTGTGTGTGTGTGTGTGTGTGTGTGTGTGTGTGTGTGTGTGTGTGTGTGTGTGAGACCCACTCAGTAAAATTCCTACACGTCGTCTAACAGAATACCTCCCAATCCGCGCCGCCTTGATTAAATTCGTGTCACTTTTGTGCAAAGGGAGAAAAAAATTAAAAACCGGAATAAAAAGAGCCCCATCCGTCTCAAATGAATTCCTAAATGCCATCACTGTTCCGGCGCGAGACGGGGAGTAATTTGCTGCGTTATTACCAGAGTGAAGGCTGATGACTTTTTTTAAAATGTTAATTATCCTGCTGTCATTAATTAGAAATACCACAGATAGTTGTTCAGTGAGGAAATGCTAATGTAGTCTTCTGACCTTCTGACTGTATTCCCAGATCAGCCCATCAGAGACGGAAATAATCAAAATATTTGGAATCACCTGGATGCTTGGAGACACTTGACTTTACTGCTAAAGCCCATTACTTTACATTAGAAAGACTTCTTCCAGCCACCAAGATGCACTTCCATCTACTGTTTCCTTTTCTCATCTTTTTTTTCCTCTCCCTCTCATCCTGTTCCTTAACCAAAACTAATCCCGACTAAATGTCAGGATCTCCCTCTCCTTGTCTTCCACTCCTCCCGCTCTTTCTCTCTAGTCTTCTGTCATTCCTGAAGTGGCACTAATCCTCCCCTTCTCTCTGTCTCCTCAGCTCTCCCCCCCCCCCTTCCTCC
>CAKALU010062730.1:15786-45199 GCA_916700995.1 Hozukius guyotensis | reverse complement strand
CTCTTTGTTGTATCTCCATATCTGCCACACAGTTATTCCCCCTCTCCCCCTGTTCCTCCGCGCCGCTCCATCTCTGTCGTGCGCATGCTGTGCGGCGAGTGCGTTGGGATGAGAGTACACGAGGCCGGAGAGAGAAGAGCGAGCGAGATGGATGAGAGAGGAGATGAAGGAGAGTTGGAGGGTCTCTCTCTCTCTCTTTCTCTTTGACTGTCCATTAGTGGCGGTTTACCACAGCTGTTGTTGTGTTGTTCCCTGTGGTAACACCTTACATACCCTCTGGTTCCTTCCTGCTCAGGTTCCCTTTTATCTGACAGGTAGCATGGCAGCAGGGCGCACCGGGCCAGTCTGTGTGGGAGTGTGTGTGTGTGTGTGTGGCCCTCGGTGATGTCCTTCAGCTACATCTTATCTCTTATCTAAACTTCAAACTGTGCACCTCCCTCCCTTCTTCTCTCTCCAAACTTCTTCTTCTCCAAAGCATGAAATTAAACTGTATTTCCACGCGGGGATGCCCTGTTGTGGGTGTTTGAATTAATTATCAGCAAGCACAAACACACACGCACACACCTGCCTCACACTGGTCTGAAGGACAGAGCGATGACAGTGAGAGGGTCCGTCAGGTACGCTGTCATTGCTCCAAGGTCAGCTACCACTCGCCGGTCCCTCGGTCTCCTCTCCAGTGTGTGAATGTGTGTGTTTATCGCCTTAATTTAACCCAAGAACACAACAAACCAGGCAGGACAGACTCAGTGATGCAGGAGGCTCCTAATGACACCCTGTGTGTGTGTGTGTGTGTGTGTGTGTATGTAAGTGTAGGTGTGTGTGTGTGTAGGTGATGTTTCCTCATGCTGGTTGTTGCTTGCAGCATTGTAAAGCATGTTTTGGCTTTTTAGGTTCTGGTTGTTTTTCGTCGTAGCGATGTGTGTGCTGATGTTTATTTGAACACAACGCCGTCACGAATCACGCCAGAGAAAGTGCTCTGCTGAAAGGTGCTTGAGCCCGTGTTGCATCAGAAAACAAGGCTCTGAATCGGCATCAGCGGCAGACTGGTGTCATGTGAAATCTCCGGCGCCCCTGCCTGCAGCTCCTCTATTGCATCTTTCACCGACTCGCTTTGCCTCTCTCACTCCATACTTACCTTTTCTTTTTTTTGTGTGCAACTTCTCCCTAAAACTCCTCCCGTTGTGTTTATCTCTCTTCCTCTCCTCGTCGCTCTGCCTCTCCGCCTTTCTCTTTCTACGCCGTCCTACTGTGAGAAACCATTATAGACCAACTTCCCTCTCTCTCTAATTGATTCCCGTTCTCTCTCCGTCTCTCTCGCTTCTCTTTTCTGTCGTTCTCCCGCTGTGAGCAGTCCATTACATTCATTTCAGTTTGCAGAGCTTCACCGTTTTCTCCACTTTCTCTCTCTTTTTTTTCCTGCTATTTTTTTTAGAAATTTCTTACATCGCTGCCCTCCTTTACCCCCTCCACTCTCTCCCAAATACCTTTGTACCCTCTGAACTCCATACACACAAGGACACAACTCGAAACACACACACACACACACCGCTCGCCCAGCCGAGCTCTCCCGGATCCCAAACTCGACACTCAAAAATTTGACTTTAACCGCTTTCGGCGATTTACGTTTTCGCTGTTTTTTTCGCCTTTCGCATTTTTTGTTTCATTTTTAGTAAAGTGCTAATTTTCAGGGTTGGTTAGCGTTAGCTCCTGCGTGTCTAAAATGGCGGCATGTGAGGAGAGGTGGGATGGTGGAACAGTGTCTGTCTCTGCAGGGGCGTTCTGCCTACTGGAGACACACACACACTAGCATGCACACACACACACACACATTTAGCCATGGTTGTGCATGTACAGTTACACATGCTGCATGTTTTCTGACTGCAGTGCAGAGATGACACTGCTCTTGCAGTCACGCCACCGCGGACGCCATTTTGTGGCGGAGAGCTCACCATGACCGAAATTATGATGTTGACACAAACTCAGTGTTCGTTTTGGTTGGAGTTTTTTTTTTTGCGCAAATGATGTGATTAAAGTCAGATCAAAACACACATATCACACACAGCCGAGTAAACACAAGGCATTTAACGTTTTAGTTTCGAAGCGCGGCGTGGCGTTTTACACACACACACACACACACACACACACGATAATTGATACTTTTAAGTAAAGTGTTTTTCCTCTACCCCAAGTAAATTATAAGTTTGATTTAAAACATATTTGTAATTATCATAAAATACTTTTTTTTTTATAGCTACATTTGCCGCATCCAAAATATCCACAATAAAAAAACTCAGTAAAGTCAGGAAGGAGTTAAAGGGATAAAACCATTTTTTTAAATTTTTTTATAAATAATTTTGTAAGTAATTAATTTAAAATGCTTTTTTGATTAAAAAAAATCATACACTTTTTTATGTATGTTAATTTAAACTTGAAAGGACGGCTAATTAATAAATATTCTTTGGTCGTTAAATTGCATTAAAATATGGTTTGATGGCAGAAATGCTACATTTTTTTCAATTAAAAATGAACAACGACGACGATGATTTTTATTCTGTTTTGTGCAAGCACGGCAGCGCTATTTAAAACCTGAAATGTTTGACTATTATTCTCTTCTGTTTGCTTTGATTTGCTCCCTTAAAAACACTCACAGTTACACCCGCATAGACACACACACGCACACACTCAGAGGCCCAGACCCAGCATGCTATTTAATGCTTCGTTAACCTCTAGATGGTCGTTAGTTGTACAGAATCCTGGGAGTAATTTAGTGTCTCGTGTCTGTCGGAGCGACGTGTT
This sequence comes from Hozukius guyotensis, assembly GCA_916700995.1. Lineage (NCBI taxonomy): Eukaryota > Metazoa > Chordata > Actinopteri > Perciformes > Sebastidae > Hozukius > Hozukius guyotensis. Next base: position 42,403 of record CAKALU010062730.1, on the reverse strand, counting down.
GCTGCAGAGACCTGTAGGTACGAGATGGATATTACAGACAAACACGGTGTTTCGACACTAAGCCCTCATTAATAAATCCTTTCTCCCTCTGAGTGACTGTACAGCAGATGAGCTCCGAGTGTCCCATTTCCTCTCCTATAATCTCAGCCAGTCGCGGTGGGATGTGGACAGGTGGTAGTTTGCCTGGAGACATCAATACACACTTTGTCTTCGTGTGTGTGTGTGTGTTTGAGTCTTTGGGGTTGCGGTGTCAGAGGTGGGTTCAAGGCCGTATCGATTTAATAACAGCTGCAATTGTGCAGCCTCATCCCCGTTTCCTGACCTTTCCGTTCGCTCTCGCTTTTCCGTCCTCTCTCAGTTTTAACCGTTTCCGCTTTTTAGTCTCACCACCTGTATTTTTTTTTTTGTTCTCTTCACCAGCTCTCCCACCCCTCCCTATCTCTCCATCCTAACCATCCCTCCATCCTTCCCTCCATTATTTCCTTTTAGTCCGCCCCCTGCTGAGAAAGTGACGTCCAGACACAAACACCCCCCTATCCCGTCTCTTTTCTCTCCCTCCCTTTTCTCTCTTGTCTGACCTTGTTTCAATCCATCCAACCTTCTTTTTTTTATCCGCCATACTTTCTCACTCGGGTCTCCGCCGCTCTTCCTTTCATCTTCTGTCCACTTCTTGGTTTCGCTCTGTCATTTTGAATTTTCGTGTGTTTCTTTCCCCCCTTCTTTTTCATTTCCTGTATCCCCTCTGTATAATCTCGATCATTCTTACTCCTCCTCATTTACATAACACTATCTTTTCCTGTTGCCATGCTTCTCAAGCGCTTTTTTTATCCGACCTTTAAGAGAATTTGCATAGGGGGACATATTTAGGGTTGCGCAGCCAGTCAGTACTCATTTTTCACGGCGTAAGGCTTTGAGTAATGGTAAATACCTTCCCCTGGTCATTTGTCTGTTTCTTGCTCCCTTTTGTTCCACAAAGCAGCAGCTTTATTGAGAAAGTTAAGCATGCAGAAATGACTAATCAGCAACTTGTATCTTTGCCTCAACTTTATCTAAATCTCTCTCCTCTCTCCTCTCTCCTCTCTCTCCTATTACAGCATCAGAGAGTTCACAACAGAAACAAGGTGAGATGCAACATTTTAAACCCAATTTATTCTCAGGCCTCGGCATCTTTAATGATGCATCTTTACGGTTACATGTGTCATCCCTCCCTCAAGTTCAAGTTCAAATGTGGTTCATTTGCATCAATCAGTTATAGCCAAAATATGTCAAAATATCTGTATGAAAACATGAAAATTAGAACCATGTAAAAATCGTAGAAATGTGTCGAATAGATCCGCATGGCCTAAAGTATGTGGATACCAAAACGTTACACCTACACGTGATAGTTAAAAAATCTCATTCTAAAACAAAACAATGGCCTTTAATGTGCTTCTGTGACAACCTTCTCTCTTTTGGGAAGTTTTTACACAATCTTTCTGAACCTGGCTGCAACGATTTGCCCCCATTCAGCCGTAAGAGCATTAGTGATATACAGTAGGGCGTTGAGGCCCGGCTGCGGTCCAATTCATACTAAAGGTGCTTTCTGTAAAGTTCTCTTACGGCTACGGCAAACTCGGACCTTCCACAAACTGTTATCATAAAGTTTGGAGGCTCACCATTGTCTATAACCCTGGTTTCTCAACCTCGTGGTGGGGACCCCCAAGGGGGTCGCGAGATAATTCCCAGGGGTTGCCAGATGGTTGTGGAGAAAAAAAAATAATAACATAATTAAGAATAAAATAAAGTATTTTAGACTGGGAAATGTTTTTTTCATTACATCGCCTGTACCAGTGATATAATTTACCTTAGAATAGATTTTATTGAGAGTCAAAGTTTTGCGGCGGGTTAGGGGTCGAGAGAAAAAGTCACAAAATGCATCAAAAATCCACAGTGCCTGGAGCCTCTAGGTGCTAAAACTAAACAGAACTGTCATCACAAACAAAGCTTTATTTATTTAGCCTAGATTTATTAATTACAACAGTCACAATAATCACTCAAAATCAGCAGGGGGAGGCGCGTAGAAACAGAGGGGTCGAAAAACACCAACCTGATTATTCTGGGGGGTCGTGACTCGAAAAGGTTGAGAACCACTGGTCTATAATCTCATTATATGCTGTAACATTAAGATTTTTATAAATTGTCATTAAGGCGGCGAGCCCAACCCGTAGAAAAATGGTCCAGACCTAAAAGTCACAAGTATGTCCACATACTTTTGGCCATATTGTGTATATATCATACGTACTATTTCATTCATAAAGATCCCTTCTCTCTTTCAGAAACTGTACGTGCAAGCAGCGCCTGCTCACTGAGGACAGCTTCACCTCCGCTCCTCCTCACCCTCGTCCTCCTCGTTCTGCTGACTACCTGACTTCCTCGTCCATCCGTCCTCGCCTTCTGACCTCGCACCCCCAGATCGGGAGATATCACTCAAGACGTTCCAAGTACACAATGCAATCTACACTCAAGACAGTGAATGACGCTATGCTAAGCTACTGCAAAATGACACGTATTACCACCTTGTGGCTGGTTTACCTGTGAAATTCCAGAAAGAATCCGGTGTTTCTTCTGCAGAAACGGTGACTCAGGGACCGACACGCCGAATCCCAGTGATTCATTTCTTGTTATTTTCTTCTCCGCGCCGGTTGTGTAAGTAGTAACAACGAATATTACACATGGAGCTAGTCATAAGACTCAGAACCCGCTCCGATGCCAGGAGAACAATGAGTCTGTCAGAAAGCAAGTTTTCTCTCTTTTTCATCTCTGTTTCTCATTTTCTACTTATTGTGTTGTATTTACTTCTTTTTGAGAAGCTGCCTCCTGTTAAAAAGTGGCCAAATGAACACACACTACTGTACTGAGAGGCTCAGGTTGGAGGTCAGTCAGTTAGCTGGTGACTTTTTCCTTCTTCTTTAAATGCTTAGACATAAATAACTTACACATTTTAACATCTGATTACAATCAACTTTTTTAACTGATTAGATTATGGAGATAAATTTGCTTTAGGAGGAAATGGGGAATATTGTGGAATAGTCAAGCTGGGCTGCTGCGCCCCCTACTGGGATCAAACTGGTTTAACTGGAGTTGAACTGGGTTGGCCATAAACTCAGAAACTGGACCCTAGATTGTGGTGCTGTGTGGTAATAATGGGACCTGGGACAGAGTTTGTCCTCTCTGATTGGACCCCCTGTTGTTCTGCCTCCCCACCTCTCTCTCTCTGCTTCAGAGTACAGCACAGAACAGAGGGGTTTATGGGTAAACAGAGAGCATCAGCTCGCCTCACTCCACTGAACACGCTGCGGACCACGGAGGAGGCTGATTGGTCGATGCTCCTGGTGACCAACCAGGTGTGCAGATGTGCACACAAGCTTTTTGTTCCTTTTGTTGTTGTTTTAACGCAGGATCCTTTATTTTAGATTTTACTGTATAGTTAATATATTCTGCAAAATGAGATATATTAACTACATAATTAAATTTTTTAGTAAGAACTGGTCTCCGATATTTAAGTGCAAAAGTCTGACATACACAAATAATGATTTGTATTCTGGATATATATGTATTTACTGGTATTTTCAATACGCTCTGCTACAATGTAGTTTTACAAGTTAAATGATTTTTTGCCAAATAGTTTCTTAAAGAAATCGCTCAAATTGACCGTCATAGATTAAGAAAAAAATATTCAAATGAATTAATAATTCATTTATATTTTTAATTGAAATTAGAGATAATGTACATGTGTATTTTTCATTGAAATTAAATGAAGTTTATATATATTTAAAGTTACATGATTATTTCCCCGGCAATATCTGAGTGGCTTGAGCTCAGAAAATCTATAGTTTAATTGTTTAATTTATTAAACAGTTAAAAAAAAATACATTGTTAGCACTTAATATATTTTCCCCCTGCTGTAAATCACACTAGTCATGCAAATTTGTTTTTATGTTAATCTCCTGAATGGGTGATAAAACGATGTTTGAAGAGAGAGAATCATGTCTGTTTTGTAGAATTTTACAATCATGTACAACTAGGAGTTTGTTTTTGATTTCTTCCCGTGTGTGTATTAACGTTTTCTGCTTTCACATTTTAGTGAAGAATGTAGCTTCTTCTGTGAAGAGCCAACTGCAATCTGAGCCTTTTTTTTTTTACGTGGCAAGACAACAAAAATAAATATGATTGCATTTAAACGCTTGGAGCCGATCGTCATTTCACTTTGAAAGTATTGATGTTTTATGTAACCGCGGGTCTCTCTGACAACACACACACACACACACACACACACACACACATACACACGTCCAGTTTAATACACATGGGTATATGGAGATAAGGAGGCTTCAGGGACTTTAAATGACCTTGTGGCGCAAGAGGCCATTGTAATGTGAGTAACTTAGTGGAATATTGAGCCGAGTTTTTATCTATGGGCAACCAAAGCCTGATAAGACTCCAATAATAGACCACGAACCATCATTGCCAATACATCGACCTTAAAGTAGTACAGTAACTGTATTTATTTTCAGCAAACACAGAGCTGAGGTTGATGTTTTTTGTTTTTTTAAATATAGAAGTGTACATCCAGATAAGCTGTAAATGCATTTCCATCTATGTAGGCTGTAACGTAGAGGCTCTTGTGAAGCCAGAAAGGCAATTTCCTGGATAATAGGGCTAATGCTCCTATTTCATGCTTTATGATCTCTTCTGATGACATGTTTGTCACTGTTGAGGCATGTTATGAGCTGGCTTTGATTCTGACCTTCACCAAGAAATACCCAAAGCCCATGTTTTCCTTCTTTTTCCCATTGTGAATGATGAAGTAAGCACACTGAAATCAGCGGAAAGTAGACTGGTGTTAAAAGGAAAAGGACTTAAAAAGCAGCCACCAGAGTAAAGCGAGCCTTCATGTGTCCCCTTCTGTGTACTCCAGCAGAAGCATGCACAAACCAAATCTTTTATGTAATAGTGTGATATCAAGTTTTTCATATATTTTATCTGTGATTCCAGACAGGAAATGCTTGACCAATCATACCAAACATTTCTGATATTTCTTTGAACTTGACAATGTGATGTTTTTAACAGGTCTGCTGCGTGTCGACGCACTAAAGCTGGAACTGAACTCGCTCTCCAAAATAAACGTCGTAATTATGGACAGATGTTTGCCATATTATATAAATTTAGAAGATCGTGAAAATCCTGTGTCAAAGCTTCCTCTGGGGTGACTGTGATCATAAACAATTTCTGGGATGACAGATTTAGATTTTAACTATCTGTCTGACTAAAAAAAAAAAAACAATCCTTGTTGCATATCCATACTGCAGCTCTCCTTTTCCACCGACGACACTGTAATTACACTGGATCACATTTCAACATAACAGGTTCTTTGGGCACAAGTTGGCCTATATTTAATTGGACCTCGGCTGAATATTTAAGGCCCGGATCGCCGGTGTTGATTACATCTTCAGAAATACAAAACTGGCTATTAATAGAAGCACACAATGCTGGTATTGTTATATCGTAATTACTTGAATAAAGGTGTATTTTAAGGGAACACTAAGGGTTATGAAAAAATGTAATACTTGAATGCATTTTACAACAGAAAATGTACCTGCTGAAATAAATTCAAAGATGTATTTTTGCTGTATTTGTTTGTTTTAAATCATTGCAAGATGTTTCTCCTTTCTTTCTAGTGTTCAGATGTCTCGGACACATGCTTATGGAGCCTTTCCTTGAATTTTGGAAAGACTTTTTTCACCGTCCGCGTGTAATCAACACCTTGATATGTAGCATTCAACACCCTCATTGTGGATCCTGACCTGTGTTTATATCAAGGTGAACTGAGGTGAGAGGGCGTCCCCCCTGCATGAAGTGTCCTTCTGCAAACTTAAGACAATGAAGATCCTTGAGAAAAATGTGTTTCAACATTTTGATTTTATTCGTTGGCTTTTTATTTTGTATTTTATTAAAGTTACATCATCCATTATCCTCTGGACGGTGAAGAGATACAAGGCCAAGCTGGCTTTCTTTGGCCATTCTCTCCTTAGAAGTTTAGTGAAGAATATAATGCAGCCAGCACTGAAAATGCACCTTCAATATGTTATTCTAGACGAGCCTAATCTTGTTAAGATGATATATTCATTTGTAATGGAGTCATTAAAGGGATTTTTTACTACTTTTGCTGTTTTGTTTTCACCGAGATGGGGCTATAGATATTATTGACTCACTATTCTAATATTTAGTTGTCATTTCTGCTCATAACTGGCCACATCTGACAACTTTTTTTGCTTCAGGAAATTGGACTGAAATCTCCTGACCTCTCAATCTCACAGCTCTGGACATCTTCTAGCATGAAGAAGCAGAAGCTGTGAAAACTAGGTTTTGTTTTTCTGTAAGCAGCATTGAGTGTTGTTTACTCCTCAAGGTAACGTCTGAGCCGTGTGTGTGTGTGGTATCATACAGTCCTGGAAGATCAAGGACTCTGTTAAAGTCTCCACCGATCAGCAAAAATGTCACTTGACATCTCTTGCACGTATTGCGTCAACTTTTTCCAATACTTTATAATCAGATACAGTGAATATTTGACCCTTCATGCGGTGGAGAGTAAAAGACTGGCTTAAGATGCTACAGTAAATCTGTGAAGCACACCCTCCACATAAACGCCTTTAGAGTCTTCTGAATTCACTTTAAGAGGATATCCCTTTCATTTATTCTGCGAGGTTTCACTTCACTAGTTGTCTAGGAATATTTTCAAAAGCCCTGCTGATCATATACCACGCTTTATATATATAAAGAAGTAAAACAGCAGTGGCCATGCAACTACAATTATAGAAATTATAGCCTTGTATAATAAATAATTCAACTGTGTTTGTAGTCATTGCACAGATGCAGAAACCTGTAGTAAGGTAATTATTGAATTATTAAGTAGTAGTTTAAAAGTTTGAAATAATGACACCAGACTGGACAAAACTTCCTACAAAAAAAACATATTTTAAATAATTTATCAAAACTGCAGATTCAAAATGTCACCTACAATAATTTGAAATAAATGAGTCAATTGAACAACACATATATTACTGAAGAGGCCACATCACAACACACTATCAAATTTGATTATATTTATATATATATATAAAGTGATTTACTGCGTCATTTACAATAAGAGTTCATAACAATAACCCATGGTTCCCAACCAGGTTCCATGTGTTCCTGAATGTATTTTATGTGTAAGACTTTGGTTTGTGAGAGCCTCTGAGGATTATCATTGAATAATTTTGCAGCCCTGATGAATCGGTGTGCTATTTAATATCCAGGTAATGAATAATAGTCGGGGCTTTTATTTCCTCTTCGGGGCGTAAGCAGAGTTTGTTTGTTCTAAATAAAATCTAAACTACTCCTCGTATTCACATCCTTTACACGTGTCAGGTAGCCAATAACAGTGTAATTATTTCTGCTGTGTGCTCACAGAGCAGGCACGTCCGGCGTGTCACGCAGACTGTGATGAATGTGGATGAACCAGATTATAACAAAGGAGGGAAAAACACATATATGGTGTTATGGCGTTGAGCTCGAGCAAAAACTCTTGTCAATAGATGATTACAAACCTTTTTTGTGAATGTGTTCTCATTTAAATCAATTAATTTCACATTATAAGAGAAACCCGAAGGAGGCTCTGAAAAACATTGCAAATACTAACTTTTTATATTAAAAAGATGAACAAGATGTCATCTGGAGAAAGATGTAAACATACAGAAATATTATTCCATGCCTAATTTGTGATATTTAACATTTATCATTAAAGAGGAGCTATTATGGTCATTTTCAGGTGCATACTTATATTTTGGGTTTCTAATAGAACCTATTTACATGCTTTAATGTTAAAAAAAAAAAAACGCTTTACTTTTCTCATACCGGCTGTGCTTCAGCACCTCTTTTCACCCTCTGTCTGAAACGCTCTGTTTGAGCTCCTGGTCTGCTCTGATTGGTCAGATGACCAAACTCTGTTGTGATTGGTCAACCGAACAAAACTCTTCGGACTCTGTTCCAGCTCCGCCCTAACTAGCTTTGTTTGAGGGCTCCGCCAAACTAGTCGCTAGGTGGGGTATTATGCAGATGTGTTACTTGGTGACATCACCATGTTACAGAAGAAAAGGCGGGACTTCAATCAAGGCATTTCAGGCAGTTCAGGAGCAGTGTTTCTGTGGAGGAGAGTAACTCCCTTTGGCGTGGACTTTGCTCTTTGTAACTTTTCAGACCTTTTACATGCACAAAAAAATGATATAACAAACTAAAGGAAAGAGAAAAAGCACAATAAGTCCTCTTTAAATTGGCATCAGAAAAGTCAAGGCAGGACTTTAAAAACAGGGATCAGTTGACATTGGCCCCGGCCTTTCTAGTGTTAAACATCTCTCATCTCTCTAACACCCTGCACCATGTTTAAGTTATGGCTGCTGAGTGCAAATGAGCTCCAGTCGAGTTGAGCCGAGCAGATTTCAGCATGCCGGTTAAGGCTTCACAGACCCTGGCCCCTTTACATTAAAGCCAGCTCACTGTGTGAGAGGCATTTCTAAATGCATCCCATGTGTGCGGCTGCAGGCAGGGGGTCTTGGTTCTGTGTACCGGACTGCGAGCTGTGACAAACTTTAGGATTATGAGACTGGCTTTTATTTGAACACGTCGAAACCAGACACAAACGAGCTGAAGTCAGTCACACTTCACGTGGCAGCAAAGCAAAGCAGCCTCCTTCCTCATTCTCCCTTCCTTCCTTCCTTTCTCTCTCACTTTCATCCACTTCTAATGTGTGATACTGAACATCCTATTTCCCGTGTTCTGGTCGGTTGGCTTTACATGCAGATGGGCTGGTAATTTGCATAGACTCAAAGGTCTCCCTTCTCTCTCCTGATGCTTTTTGACAACGGAGTGTCTATTCATCCTCTGTGTTAAGCATCCCTCCTAGGACATCGCCTGAATTGCTGTCTCATGCTGCTTCAAGTCTCGTTTTACACCGCAGGAACTGCTGAGGAATTGGATTAGGAACATATTCCTTTAGAGAGAAAAGCATCCAAGGCAGGCGAGCATCTGAGCATCTGAAATGGATAGTTCACTCCGATATCAAAGCATGTTTTTGTACAAAGTCACACACCAAGTCACGCTGAGACCATATCACACACACAGTTAACTCTGTGGATTATGTTATAGCTAAGAGTCCCTCCTGGGGAGATTTGGGGTGTTTCAGCAGAGCACTGAGGAATTATGGTCCCGTAATGACGAGGATGATCACCCCAGTTCTTATCCTCGCATCACCTTTAGTGGCTGCTGTGATCATACCTCCACCAGCCGACCCCAAATCTGTCTTTGGAGAGCCAATTAAGTTTAAATATGCACAGGAGGAAAAAAAAGAAATGGCCACTTTTTTTTTTATTCCTGCTTGTTCCACTTCGTCTCAAATGACACAAAAGTTGCTGTATCGGAATTTCAAGAGTGTTTTGTTTGCAGTTTTGTAGATTTCAAACAGACCCTGTTTCAAAAGCACAGCAGTGTGAAATTAAAAAATAAGATATTCATAAATATGCAGTTGAGGACCTCACACACACACTAAAAAAAGTATTTTAGTCCAGATGCTTTTAGGCCCCTATCAATACCCATATCCTCCCACTATGTCACCCAAGACTCACAAATCAAAACATCATCTTGAAATTCATAAGGAGAACTGAAGAAGAGTTATAATCCACAGGAAAGGCAGCGAGGAAGGAAGTGGTGTGATGAACACTACAGTAGATACGGGTTGAGTACAGTAGTGAAGCCAAAACAGACATGAAGGATGAAACAGGCAAGTGAGAGTGATGGAGTGACAGCTGGAAGAGGATGAAGATGAACAAAAGGACAAAGGTGATAAACTTTAGAGAGATATCAAATGTCAAAATGAATTTAGCAACCCATGGTAGGCTATCCATGTAGTGATAACAACTAGAGCTGCACAATTAATCGAGATTTTATCGAAATCGCAATATGGCCTATACTGCAATTTTCAAATTGCAGGATGAGGAGGAAATTGTAATATTTGTTAAAGGTGAAATGTGTGTCAAAATAGCATTTTAAATTAAATATTGTGGTGCTGCAGAGATGTCCCACTGAAAATGAGAATAATGATGTATTCCCTCTAATATTGCAATTGCAATATCAGTCAAAATAATAGCAATTAGATATTTTTTCAAAATCATGCAGCCCCTAATAGCAACTGCGGAGGTGCAAGAAGTATTCAGATCTTTTATTGCATTTTACCATTGTCGCCAGTCAAGGTGGAGCTGGTTTCAACTAAACCTACTTTATATTGATCATGTCAACTCCTCAAAAGTATCACAAGATAAATCTAGGGGGGTCCTGACATGATTATTGAGAAAAGCAAGGTTCTGCTACACAAATCAGTATTCAATTATTATTTTTTTTGTCTGGACAAAAGGACAATGAATACAAGGTGTTTCCTCTTGTAATAAGCAAAACAAATCTTAAATAAATAAATAAATAAAAATCTCTTGGTAAGATTGCTTGAAGTAAGATGCAATATTTAGACTTTTCAAGATAAAAAAGCATCTTGATATTAGCTGGGTAAACTCATTTTGAGCTATATTTATAAGGAAGTGCTGTGTGTCCTAATAAGCCTGTAATGCTCAAAAGTAGTATTTTGTTTGTCACTTGACAAGATATTCAAGGTGTACAAACAAGTCCCTATATCACACTGAAATGTTACTTGTTAGGTGATTGTGTCTTTTATTAAATGTCATGGGATAAATGGACTAGTAAACAGACAAAATACTTGGTAAGATTTTGCATTTTTTTTTCCTTTTTTTCATGAAATAAAAAAACAATGTGAGAAATTTAGAGGTGTAATCACTCTTTGAGTGGATCTGCTAACAACTCATAGACATCTGAAATGTGACAAGGGGTCACAAGCCAAAAAAGGTTGCGGGAACCAGTTTAATCCTTAACTATGTATTTATATTATATTGTGTTTCATAAGATTATCATGTGTTTTTTTAGGTAACATATTGAAACTGAAAAGTTACTGATAAATAAGTGGACTAAAAGTACAATATCTCACTCTGAAATGTAGTGAAGTAGAAGTACACATTAACATAAACTAGTAAAGTACAAGTACCTCAAAACCGTACCCGCAGTGTACAATAGGCCTAAATGGAATTAGTTGCTTTCCTCAAGTAGGCTAAAAGCAAATTTACTGCAAGTGTTAGGCCTATACTTGGAGTAAAAAAGACTATAAAAGTCACATATGTATCATGAGCAAAGAAACATATTGTAGGTAGATGTATGTATAAAATTACATTAAAGCAATATAGTATTGACACTAGACTCGTATTATTCCACTATATAGGCCTACTTATAACCTAGACCAGGGGTCTGCAACCTGAGGCTCCGGAGCCACATGCGGCTCTTTAGCCCCTCTCCAGTGGCTCCCTGTGGATTTTTTAAAAACAATTAGTGGAAATGAATAATTTTTTTTTACATTTTCAATTTTATTTATCATTGTTGTAGGTCTATGGTACGACGGTATGACAGAGTATTAGGGCCACATTGAGGAAAAAAAATAAATCAGAGATTTCGAGAATAAAGTCATATTACGAGAATAAAGTCATAGGTTTACGAGAAAAAAAAGCCGTAGTATTATGAGAATAAAGTCAATATTATAAAGTAGTAATTTTACGAGTTACTTTCTTTTTTTCTCGTCAAGTTATGACTTTATTCTCGTAATATTACAATATTTCTTCTCGTAAAGTTATGAATTTATTCTCGTAATATGACTTTTTTTCTCGTAAATTTATAACTTTATTCTCGTAATATTATGACTTTTTTTCTCGTAATAAAACAACTTTTTTTCTCGTAATATTACAACTTTTTTCTCGTTATATTATGACTTTATTCTGGAAATTTCAGATGTTTTTTCCCCTCAATGTGGCCCTGATACTCCGTAGTACATTTGCACTTGGGCCGTCACTGCATTAGACTTATATACTATATACTTAGACTATAAACTGTGTTACCTTCATCACAATGCTCAAATGTTTTGCGGCTCCAGAAAGATTTTTTTTTATTATTATTTTTGCCTAAAATGTCTCTTTTGATAGTAAAGATTGCTGACCCCTGACCTAGACCATGCAAGCCTATAATTTCCACACAAATATCCTCATTCCAGACACAATGTCCCACCACCAAAACACACACACACCATTACATTTGTGCTGTGATTATGAAGCCTCTGCTCATCGCCTCTTTTATTACTGTTATTATTAATAAATCAAGCAAGCCGTGAAGCCCGGACAGATAAGGTTGGTGTACCGGGCTGGAGGTGGTAATTGCCGGTGTAACAGTGTGTGCTACCCCGCGGTGGCCTCGTAAGAGACCCGCTTTATTAGATCGGCCGGTATCGATCCGAGCTGCGCCGCGTTGACTAATCTCCAGGCGGAGAGAGAGAGAGAGAGAGAAAGAGACAGAGAGAGACAGAGAGAGAGAGAGAGAGGGTCGATGAGCCTGGATTCAATCATGTCTGGAAACAGAGAAGGTAATTCATTGTAATCACGTGTGCTAAATGGGGAAACAAGTGAGAACAACGCGCCCGTGAGGTGCTCAAAGAGAACTGCAACACCAGAGAGAAGGGATGTTCATGTTAAACCAGCTGCTGCAGGCTGCACATCTGGATATTCAGAGAGACACAGATGAGTCAATAAGAGTCTGTCGGTTGACCTTCAGCAGTCTGCTGCACAACCAGTCTCTAAAACCGTGATAGAAAACCATTTCACATTATTTACCAGAGGTGGGAGTAAGTCACACATGTGCAAGTCATGAGCAGGTCTCAAGTCTTAACCTTCAAGTCTCAAGCAAGTCCCAAGTCACTGTGGTGAGAATCAAGCAAGTCAAGTCGAGTCCCTGCTGTAAGTCAAGCAAGTCAAGTCAAGTCAAGTCACTGCTCAGGTCAAGCAAGTCATACATTCTGATGATCTACCCCAGTTTCCACATTTAATATCAGTTAAAAGACAGTGGTCAAGAAAAGATAATTATAGGCATACTTTACAAGGCTCATGGCGAGTCAAATTAAAAAAGTTGCAAGTGAAGTGTCTCTTGAAAATATTGAGTCCTGCGTTGGCCTCTGCTGCGTCCTAGTAGGTTACCAGGTTTGCGCGCATTGCACTAGAAATCACCCGATGTTTCAAAAACAAAACTTCTCAATTCCTAGAAAAATGAAAATATTTAATTTAAAAAAAAGAAAGTCAAGTCCTTTCAAGTCATCTGTCTCGAGTCTAAGTCAAGTCTCAAGTCATGAAAACCAAGTCTAAGTCAAGTCGAGTCTTTTATCAATGTTAGTCAAGCAAGTCTCAAGTCCTCAAAGTCTAACTCGAGTCAAGTCATGTGACTCGAGTCCCCCACCCCTGTTATTAATAATACATTTTGATAGCAGCTCTCTCTTTTGTTCTTATTGGATTTAGAAATAAGACACATGGATTCATAAATAAGATAAATAAAGAGCAATTTTGAGAGTCCTGCATGCGTATGCCTCTTAAAATAGCATCATGACAATAGAAAAAGATGACACAGATTGATGTTTTATTCAACAGCGCAGAGAACCATTACTTTAGGCTGAAACTCACATGTATAAACAAATATAGCACTGACACACACAGACTTGCTTTACAATCTCATTGTGCAGATATTCACATGAAGACTTTGATCAAAACGTCCATGTTTTGTTTTGATTTTTATGTGCAGGTGCTGAAAAAACCAAGCTCCATCAGCAACAGGTGACACGGGTGAGAAGAAGCGATGGCTACATCAGGCACGGGAGTTTCGCTCCTCTTCTTCGTTCTCCAGGAGGTAGGCCGCTTTGTAGCGCGACACCCCCCTCCCGTCCACCGTCTGGAGGGAGACGTTTCGACAGGTGTTGTCCATGCTGCCCAGTGAAGTGTACCTGCAGGTCGACAAGAGACGTTTAAGCTGTGATGTTGTGAATAATGGAGGATACAGAAAGTGTTAAAAAGATTGAACGTATTCGTACCCTTTATCGTAGAGAATACAGTAGGGCACGTATAACGTCCTCAAGAACGACCAGATGTCGTGATACGTCCAGTCCTGTGGAGTGTTGGGAGACATTTTCAGGATTAGTTCATGTATTTGTTCAACATCAGTCATAAAAACCTGCACATTGTAATTCAATCCTGCAATAATTTCTTTTATGAGAGGCTTTTATTTGTTGAGAATGTGTCACAGAGGGGTCGACTCGCATCACTAATTTGTTTTGGGGTTATATTGGATAGCGTTATATTGTACAGGTGTACCTACTAGTATTTGTGTGTGTGTGTGTGTGTGTGTGTGTGTGTGTGAGGGGGGCAAACATATTCATAACATCATTTAAAGCCATTACTGCAGGGCTGTTGAATTGCATTAAACTTTGCAGGTGCTGTGATATTTCGTTCACACCCTGTAGATCTGCACTCTGGAACTTCAGTCAAGATGACAAATAACATTAAGTGTAACAAGGGGAAATTGCCTGGCTGGAGCAGTGAAAAACTGATTTGTGTTACCAGTCAAAAAGCTGTTTTTTTTCCCTGCAGCACTATATACACTGTAACTTTAGAAATGTGGGGACACTGAAGGACTGCTTGGATTTGTATTTTTATAATTCATGTCTGCAGGTGATTTTAAGTTTACATGTATTTTTTTCACTTAGAAGAATTTTGTTTTTAAGTGAATTCTCTTAGACCCTCTTAAACGATACGACTTTGTACCACCAAAGATAGGAAAACTACAATAAGGGGGGAAATACCAAGACATGATGAAAACAGTACATCTATGTAATTTGTGTTGTCTCACTAGTAAGGGGTTGACTCTCATGTAGTCTGGCCAGCCGGGGTCAGTGGGACACATGGCTGTGAGTGTGTGCGAGTAGGGGTCACTCCTCCTGGTCCCCATCAGGACCGCTTTCAGCTCCGGCTTCCTCTCCTGCACCTCGCTCAGCGCCTGCCGTATGCTGCCCTCCACGGAGAATATCTCCAAGTCGTATCTATACGGGAGACACATTGCCAAATAATGACTTGTCGTACTATAACATGGAGGATTACGACACTTTTTTTGACACCTGCTGACTCCTGTTGATGAGGACTCCTTGCATTGCAAGGCAACAGCTTTTGGTCCATGTTTACTTCTTGTCAGCTCATGTCATTCACATAGGTTGCGTGAAACCAATAGCACGCGAATTGCATACTATTTCCGTTGAAATATTATAGTATGCAAATGCTGGACACTACGGCGGTATAAATATCCCACAATGCAATGCGGTAGTGACGACAAAGTTCATAACAGACATCGACGGACAGCTCTGTAACGTCAATGACGCTTCAATCTAAGTGTAAGTATAAGGCTTCACTTTTCTAGGCGTAATAATTCTGTAGTTTTTAAATTAGTTCAGACATTGATTTTCATAAATCGTCTTTTTTGTCACATGAGGTTGGTACGGGTTACCTTTGGTTACACGTCTCCAACCAGCAAGGAGGCTCTCAGGAAGTGGCGACGGGAATTACTGCTCAGCGCTTCCGAAAAGATACATAATACCGTTTATTCACACAAAAGTATGTTGAGCGATAGTACACATATTGGGTATGTAGTATGGTATAGTATGTGATTTTCGATTGCGACAGGAAATAAACTGGGACACATTTGGAACTGTGAAATGGTCTATATTAAAATACATAAATATGCAAAAAGCAATCAACTGAAATGTGTTTATTAACAATGTGCAATAGAGTAGACTGGTGGTTCACCTTTTTATCGTGTCCTGAAGGAACCTCTCCATTTCTGGGAACGGAGAGACGATACGGATATACAGGGCTTTCACTTTGTCTTTACCATCCGGATATCGCCTGAGAGTGGCAGGAGGAGAGAAAAAGATGAGATGTTTACCCTTATCACTATCTCCCACTATCTGTCCAATACAGGTCAAGAAAAGTCCAAACAGTCTGTGTCACTTTCTTTCTTCATTTACTTCTTACAGTGATGCCCCGCTGTGCACAAGTGGCCTCATTATGTTTTAAATCCCCACCCCTAAATGTTCTAATTGTCTCACCCCTCCTGTTACCGTTTCATTGCTGCGTAGTAGAGATGGAGCAGCGCCGTGCAGTCTTTGCCTCCGTTGAAGCCGATGCAGACTTCCTCCGTCGAATACTGATCCAGCGCAGCCTCTATCGTCTTCAGCGCAGACAGAACTTTCTCACCCAACGGAGAGCCTGTGGGGGAATGAAATCCACAGCGAGAGGACGCTTTACAGTGAATGCAGTCAAATTTTGTCAGTTAAAAAATAACTGATCCCTCATCCTTACTCAAAAATATCTTCATTCTTTTCTCTGTTCAGTCTCATGCCAGTTATATTCCAGTTTTTTATAACTCATTATGATTTTACAGCGATAATTACTTTCATCTTTTTGCTTCCTTTATTGGTCCCAATGCCGGTGTAAAGATTACGAGTTCTCTGCAATATTCACTTCATATTAAGTTGACTTAGTTTTAACTATCACCTCCTACCACCCTCTGCCCTCTGTCTCCCCCTCACCGCTGTTCGCCAGCATGTACACCTCAGCGGTGGCGATGGACACCGGGTCAGTGACTAAGGGCACCGCGCTACCCTTGGGCAGCTTGTCCAGCAGCTGTGCCCGGGCTTTGTCCACCTCCTCCTGGCTATCCGAGTCCAGGACCAGCCGGACTCTGTGGTAGTTGCTCAGCCAGTCGGGGTAGGAGCCGAGAGCCACCTTCCGTCCCCAATCGGCCTGCAGTTTGGTCAGCACGGTTGCGATTTCTGTTTCATCTGCATCCACAAACACCTAATGCAAAGATCTCTGGTTATCAAAACGCAGTATTCAACGTAGTATTGTAAACGATAGGTATGGTCGTCGTGGTGTGTTACCTCACGGGTGTGAAAAGTGGTCCCTGAACCAGCGAAGAGGTGCTCCAGCCCCATGAAGGCCCTCTCCATCAGAGACGGGATCCCAGGAAAGATATACACGTTACGCACACTGACCTGGGAGAAGAACGTGGTCACATCACATACTGAAAGAATATACTGTATAGGGGCCAGACAGTCTGTGTTTAGTTCCTGTTTCAAGTACATAGACCAATACTTCTAATAACATGTACTTTAAGGTAGTTAACATCTCAAAACTAACCTTAGTGTCCTTCTTGTTACTACACAGTTTGTAAGCCTGTCAAACAGTCTATGTCTGTAAACTCATATTGATATTGTGCCAATTTATTATCTTTAAGTTAGTAGCTGTACATCTTTTTTACTCTACTTGAAAGAGAAGTGTGTTATGGCACAACCAATGTAATGTTTAGGATAGCCAACACGTATAAATAAATGTAGTTAATTCACACATTTGTATAACTATTTAATTTCATTACTGGCACTAATTACTTTTAGAGAAGTGTGTTGTGCATCTCAACTTGAAACTGTTCAGCATATAAATATAATCATAAGGTGCTACAGATGTTAACCATACAGAGTACTGTTGTCTATAAATGTAAGGTTTGAATTTCAGCTAACTGCAACACAAATACTTGCAGGCCTGTCTTCCTTACACTGCTGTTTTCTCTAAATGTTCAATGTCATTTTGCCCGTAGTGAGCAGCCGCTTTTCACTCTCCTGCAGTCTCTGCTAAGCAGTTGATGTTGTCATCTGTCTTCTAAAATAACCCCAGAACAGACAGAACATTATGTGACTGTGAGTGAACATCTTCCAGAAAGTTAGTGTCAGCTAAACAAATGTTGTTTGCCCCAAAAAAAGCCAACTGAAAAGGTAATTCACAGCAGCTCAGCAGCTATCAGCACAGCATTTATTTGGGACATCAGTTTTAAAAGGGTGGTGGCAGTCAGTAGGTGGAAAGTACTGATGATCTATCTATCTATCTATCCATCTATCTATTCCCCCTACACCCGGCCTTCACTCACCAGTGGGTAGCGGAGCAGCTGTCCAGTCTGAGGGTCGGTTCCGTAGTTGAGATTGGCCGAGCGAGGCACCATTGCCAGCTTCATAGCAGCGCTGTCCTTATCCGACACCCCAAAAAACTCCTCAACCAACCGGGAGAGCTCAGGGTGGGGATGCAACTCCTCTTGGAACGCCATGGCAACGCTCTCAAAGGTGACATCGTCGTGGGTGGGGCCTATGCCCCCTGAAGTGATGAGGTGTGTATACTGAGGGGAAAGGAGGGCCACCTCTTTGGCGATGACCTCCTGTATATCCGGTACGACCGTTATGCGCCGCACAGACACTCCGAGCTTCCTTAGGGCTCGTGTCAGAAAGGCGCTGTTTGTGTCCAGTGTGTGACCCTGGCAGACGAAGGACAAGAAGAGAGACACTCGCTTGAGCATTACATTCAAAGACTGAACAATGACTCCAAGGTCTTGCTTGATGAAATTCAGTGAGTCACAGTGAGCATTCTCTGAGGCTGAGACGTGACATTGGACAAAATCAAAGCCTTCGTGTTTAAATCATGATCATGTCAAGTAAAGAAATAGTGGTGAACTGCTGCCACATCAAATAACCAACACAGCAGGGTTTTCCTGGGGATCTACAGCGTGGATCCTGGACTGCATAGCGATCCAGAGAGCTGAGGCATACTAATGAATTAGGGTGCCATGTTAGAATGTATAATCATACTTTCAAGTGCGCAGATTTATTAGAAAAAACACGTGAGGGTTGATTTAGATTTTTTCTCAAATCCACAAACTTTCAAGGATTCTCTGTGGGATACTGTCAATCAGACAAAATACAGCTTAGTCGTACAAAACCACAAGTATATTACCTTGAGTATCTCATCTCCAATGATGAGAATGGCTGCAGTGGGAGCATCCCCGTTGGCTGCAAAGGACGGACTAGAGCCCTGGTGGATTGTGGACATGGTTGCTTTGGAGAGCTGAGCTGCCAGTTTCCTCACACGCACCACTGGTCTACTCAGTTTGGGAAAAGCAATGCTAGAAGACAAAAGAAAAAAATGACTGAACATTAAGCACTTGCACTTTATTCATGTGTGTTTTGCTCTCTGAACAAAGCCACAAATCTCCCTGGTCGATAGCAACTCTTTCTTGTCATACAGTAAAATGCAATAATGTATGTTAAATTGTCTTAATTAGTGTGTTCTTTATATACTTTTTGTTGCTTTTGTGCTATAAGTAGAGTTCATCTTGAATCTTACGTCAACATGAAGAATCCATATGGAGTGTCATAATAATATTTCAGGTCTTCAGGCTTTCTTCTCCTTCATAACTTGCCTCCTACCAGGGAGTATCTTAGAAGAGACACGTGGAGGAGAGAAAACAAAGGGGAAAGAAGAAGAAACCTTGAGCAATTTGTGCATCAACTAATAATGACTCAGTTGTTCCTTGACATATGTTACCGACAGGTTGAAGAAATGATGAGTTGCATTTAAGATATCACACTTAATTTATCTCTGGGAAATAGAGCTGTCCCGAATAACATTTTTTGGGCGGTAATATTCAAAGGTATTTGAAGCTTTGGCGGAGCAGCCCGGCGCAGCAGGCTGACATGTTCTTCTGTCTGTCTGTCTTTCTCCCATCTCCCCCATTTCAGTGCCGCTGCCACACTACTGTACACACACGCTCCTCTACAAACACAGATATCCGTCTGAGTATAACTAATAATAATTAATGTTGAATATGAATAATGAATAATGTTGTGGGATTATTCCTTATTTCATTGGCTAGTTTGAGATTTATACATTAGTATTATATACTTATATATAAAATATACTGTATATATATATATATATTTTTTAAAAACCCAGAAGCATTCGAATATTGATTTGGAGGTTGAATACCATGGCAATGGTCGAAGCTTCAAAGCATTCGGGTCAGCCCTACTGGGAAATGTATTATAATTTTATTTAATGAGTCTATTAACTGTACTTTCAATAGTATATAGTTGGACCACAGTGGCCACATATACATCAATGACACTGAGACACATTCACACTGGATAGCCAAGCTATAAACTGGTGCAAGTTTGGTCTGTCTACAAGTTGTTTGAAGCATATTTGACAAATAATGTGAAAACATGCTGATAGAGGAGTGAAGACAAATTCACTGGCATGGAAATGCAGTGTAGAAGACTAGTCAAGATAAACTGGGGAAAAAAAGTTCGGAAACTTGTGTTTGGTGGATTATTTCTCTGTTGTTACAATGCTAATTGGCATTGTATTTCACATCGTTGGAAAGCCTGTTTATTTACCTTCACAATGATGTCCAACTTGTAAGGATCATGCTTTTGTGGGATGAGCAGCACAGCTGATTATGTGGGTGGCGCCCAAGAAATATTTGCCAAAATGCTCTGCCAAAGGTAAACAGTGTATTCTCATAAGGCTACCAGGAAGCCTGCAATGACTGCCCTTCACCATCAGGCCCGTTTGCGCTGGTGTCGACAACACAGACAATGGAACCTGAACATGTGGGGGAATGTCATGTTCAGTGATGAGTCCAGGTTTTGTCTGCCAAAGTTGGATGGCAGGGTCAAAGTATGGAGACGACGTGGAGAACGCTATGCTGATTGTTGCACCGATGGAGTAACAGCTTTTGGTGGGGGCAGTGTCATGGTGTGGGGCGGCATCTCCCTCACTGGCAAAACAAGGCTTGTCATCATTGAAGGCCATCTCAATGCAGTGAGATATCGGGGTGAGATTCTGCAGCCAGTGGCGATCCCATATCTCCACAATCTGGGACCTAACTTCATCCTCCAAGATGACAACGCTCGCCCCCACAGAGCCAGGGTTATCACAGACTAACTCCACAATGTGGGAGTAGAGAGAATGGAACGGCTTGCCAAGAGTCCAGACCTCAACCCAATTCAACACTTGTGGGATCAGCTTGGGCGTGCTGTACGTGTTAGAGTGACCAACACAACCACGCTGGCTGACCTGCAACGAATCCTGGTTGAGGAATGGAACGTCATCCCACAGCAACGTGTGTCCAGGTTGGTGACCAGCATGAGGAGGAGGTGCCAGGCTGTTGTGGCTGCATATGGATTTTCCACCGCTATTGAGGCTCCTGACGGTGTATTAAATGAATAAAGTGTAAAATAGCCAATATGTCTTGTTTGTTCCTTGTTACTGATAGAGAGTTCAATCATCCAATCCACCAAACAACTCAAAACAAGAGTCAATACCAACAGGAGAATACACTGTTTACCATTGGCAGAGCATTTTGGCAAATTTTTCTTGGGCAATACCCACATAATCAGCTGTGCTGCTCATCCCACAAATGCATGATCCTTACAAGTTCGACATCATTTCGAAGGTAAATAAACAGGCTTTCCAACGATGTAAAATACAATGCCAATTAGCATTGTAACAACAGAGAAATAATCCACCAAACACGAGGTTCCGAACTTTTTTTTCCCAGTTTATAATAGGGAACTGAGAGGAGGTGGATCAAAGGTTTAATGGACAGCTGCCAGCTGTACAGACAGTTACAGACTTCACATCCCATATCTGTAGTGATATATCTCTCTGTATATTAACGTTTAACGTTTGTATTCTATGGATAGGACTGATAGGAGTTAACTAATAGGAGTTACAAGAGCATGCTACTATATCTTCACTTATAAGTGGCATCCTGCTGCGTAATACTGCAAGTTAGTGAAATTAACCTCATGTATTCACTTAAAAACTACCGCACATTATGTCTTAAGATCAATGAAAGCGTCAGGTTACGTTGCTTAGCTACGTGACACATTTTAACTATAACTATAAATGTGTCAAGTCTCCTTGCTAGGTTACTTAACCTTAGCAACAAGGAAGCACTAGCATTCAAGTACACTTTCATAGTAGCTTATGTTCTGTCTGTAATGCTGATTTCTCTCCACTACCACATACTGTGAAAAAAACACAATATATATAATTTTAGTAACCAAACTGAGTCAACTTACTCCTGAGCTTCATATGACCT
Source organism: Hozukius guyotensis (assembly GCA_916700995.1). Classification (NCBI taxonomy): domain Eukaryota; kingdom Metazoa; phylum Chordata; class Actinopteri; order Perciformes; family Sebastidae; genus Hozukius; species Hozukius guyotensis. Next base: position 20,374 of record CAKALU010062730.1, on the reverse strand, counting down.
CGTTACGTATCCAACCCTTTGTGGCTACATGTCACTCAAAACGTGATGTGTCGTCAGCCGTCCAATCAGAAACAAGAACGGGTTTTCCGAGAGAGGTCCGAGAGCCAATCAGATCCGTCCTTAATGGTTAGCCTCTTTATGTACACGGAAGTAAACTGCAAGACGGTCCTGTTGTTGTGTTAGAATCAGTAAATAAACAATGCGGATCGGTTTAATAAGTCGTTTGGTCAAAGTAAATACGATTAGTATTCTGTCAGCTACACGAACAGTACCGACAACGCGTCTATCTTCCGAGTTGCTTTAGCAAGATCTGCACTCGGGTAGCATGATGCTACTGCTAACAGCTGGCAAGACTTCTTCTTCTTCTTCTTCTTTGGTGTTTATTGGCATCTTAGAGGTGCATTACTGCCACCTACTGGACTGGAGTGTGGAACAGGAGATTGTGCAGAAACAAAATGAAAAAATAGAAATGATGTTTTGCCTTCCTTCGCCTTCTCAGTTGCGAGCCCTAATGTGTGGAACAAACTGCCTCTCCACATCAGATCTGCTTCCTCTACAGAGTCTTTCAAAGCACAGCTCAAGGCCCACCTCTTTTCTTTGGCTTTTGAATGTACTTGAATTGTGATTACTAATTGGCTTTTTATAATGCTCATTATAACAGTCTTTTACTCAGGGATTTTACCTTGGTCTCTGTCTTGGATGTGTGTGATTTTGTTGTCTGCTCTGTTGACCTGTTTTTATTCTGCCTATGTCTGTAAAGCACTTTGGTCAGCTCATGTTGTTTTGAATGCGCTATAGAAATAAATTTGACTTGACTTGACTTGACTTAGTGACTGTAAAAGGTGATTCCTCTGGATAATGTAATTCCTGCAGTGTATCAGTCCATGTTCGACAGTTTCTGGTTGGTTACAATATGTGCATTTCCCAGTTGGAAGCTTGCCTATTCTAATATATATAATGTATTGTTAAGACCTGTATGTCCGATTCTCAGCCGAGTGATGACATTTTCTTCCCTTCTTTTCCAGCCCACCTTTCTCTCTGCTCCAACATGTTTTTGTATATTGTACATATGCCTTCCAATTTCCTGATCATCCCAGTACTCATGCCATACTGTTTGTGCATAATGTCTTGATGAATGGCTTAGCCTCAGCTTTACTTAATGGAACTTGTAAATCTATCTAAATTAATTCTGAGTGTTTGTTTGGCCAGAATATCTACCTGCTCATTTCCCTCCACACCAACATGAGCAGGAACCCAGATGAATTGTGTAACTGTGCCTTTCATTTCCATCCTATACATTATGAGGAATATTTCATTGATGATATCTGTTCTGATTGATGATCTACCACATCCTATGCTTGTAAGTGCTGAAAAAGTGTCAGAATCAATAACGGTGTTGTTTATTTCCCTCTCCTCGCCAAGACTTCTTCAACTTCTTCTGCTCAAATCACAAGAGCTTACTGTTACTCGTCTGCCTCTACTGGCAGGAGGGATGGATGACACCAAAGTACCACTAAACTGCTGCTGTTTGCTTTCTTGTCTATAGGTGGGGCATGTTGGCATGTCTGGAACCGTGAGTCTGTGTAGTGAAACAAAGTGGAAGGTGAATTGCTTATTTTTGCACAGTACTTTACCGGCTTGAGAATACATTGTTGATACATTATATGCAAAGAATAAAAAAAAATACTTTGAAGTTCTAAGTATAATATAATATGTTCATGGTGTTTAGATAAGTCTGCAAGTAAAGGTATATGGAAGTCCTTTTCTGTCAGGGAAATAAAAATAAAGTAAAAGTTATGAAAGACAAAATATGAAGAAACATACTTATATTAAGTCAAAATAATGAGATAAGTCAGAATTTTTTTTTTATTATATTTTTTATTGACACTTTGCAACAAACATACACAACATAATTTACAGATCCTGTATACATACACCACCCAACCATGTCCGTCTAAAGTGCCGTATTTTAAGATTTGTTATACACATAAAAACAAACATTGAAAACAACAGTACGAACAAATAGGGAGTGATCTTTTCATTATCATACAATCATAGATTTGTAAAAATAAAATCTGGCCTGTGGGGTGTTACATAGTTGACCCAGTTGTCCCAGCGTGACACAAATAATTCCAGTTTATGGTTAACATATGTTGTTATCCTCTCCATTTTGTAAATGTCCATTGTAATGTCCATCCATGTATTCAGAGTTGGGCTCTCCTGTGATAACCACTTCATCGTAAGAGCCTTTTTACCAGCTACCAGCAATATATTTAATAAATATTTGTCTCTTTTCAACCATTCTTGAGGCATAAGTCCAATTAAGACAAAATTCTGATATAAACTGATGAGATATTTCAACATACAGTAGGCCTATATATTACATATTTCATAAATTTGACTTTAAAAGTTAGAATTTTGACTAAGTATTTCATAATTTTCTACTGTAAGTGTTTTTGTTATATATAACTTTTCCTGGCAGAAGCTTCCATAATGTAGAGATAGGCCTATTTCACAGATACTGTATTTTGAAAAGCAAAAGGTGTAACTAATAAGGTAACGATGACTCTAATCTAGTCCCAGTAAACTTTAACAGTGTGACAGTGAGCCAACATGTAGAATACCAGGATCCTGAAACCGGAGCAGCTAAAGGAATTAAGCCATTACTTATTTATTCATTTACACCTGTGCTATTCTTACTGTGATTATGTCAAAATATGTTCTGTGGCAAAGGGCCTATTATGCATATGTAAAGATCTACCCTGGTGGGTGCATGTGAGCAGGTCCACAGGAGTTATTAGGGTTAAGTCAAATGCCTTGTTCAAGGACGTATTTACCTGCTGTTGGTCATTTTATTGTTTATGGTAGGCCATATCGCTTGCAGAGTCACTTTACAAATATACATATTTACTAATATGGAACTTTTATGAAAATCAAAACTCCTGCAAGCAATATGGTTTGAAGCATAGAAGGACAAAATCATTATTTAATTTGTCCACCCCATTCATATCATTGAGGGGAGGATAGATAACAGAAACCCCTCTCTGTACAATGCAATACAGTTCAACAGCACCACAAACTACATCCTCAAAAATGATCATTCAGTTGAATCAACAGCTCTCTGAAACAGTTTCAAACAGTTACAAACTGCAACTTTACAGTCTTTAATGCACATTTTTGCCCATTTTTAGATTATAATTTACAGTCTTTAATGCACATTTTTGGATTATACTTTACAGTCTTTAATGCACATTTTTAGATTATAATTTACAGTCTTTAAAGCATATTTTTGGATTATAATTTACTCTATGTACATATTGTAATATGTACACATCTGTCACTGTAAATATAATTCCTACTCATTGTGCAAACAGTATATAGACATCTCCACATGTACATACTGTACATAATCATCCAGTCCACGTATATTCATCCAGTATTAGCAACATAAACCTGAGTCAAATTCCATGTATGTATATACTTGGCAAAATAAATCTGATTCTGGTTCTAAAACAATTCAACCTTAAGGTAGGACTTATTGCAGAACTGTTACTTAATAAACTTGCAACTGAGTATACTGTATAGCACTGACTAATATTTAAAAATGTAAATTTCTATGATAATAACATCATGTAGGCTATGTAAGCCTACCACATTTACCCAATAACAATATTAAAGGAATACAGCAGGGCTGCTAGATAGATAGATAGACAGACAGACAGGCAGGCAGGCAGACAGATAATTTAGATAGCTAGATAGATAGATAAATAGATAGATAGATAGATAGATAGATAGATAGATAGACAGACAGGCAGACAGACAGATAGATAGATGGATAGATAGATAGATAGATGTACTTTATTAATCCCAAATTGGGAAATGCTTGTGTTGCAGCAGCAGGTTACCCAGACAATGCACAGGAGCAGTAAATATACAATACATATACATGTCAACACTAGAGAGAATATCAATAGTATACACAATATAAAGAATATATTACAATTCTACATTTATTTTATTTTATTTTTGTTGTCATCGTCATCATTGACGTTATCAACAATGCCATCAATGTCATCATCATCATGAATATCCTAATCAACATCAGCAACATCAGCAACATCCTCAATTTCATAATCAACATCCTGTACCAGACTACAACAACTAGCTTAGAAAAGATAAAATATGAACAAAGAATAACAATAACATACTATATACAACAATAGCAAAGTGTGCATTGACATACTATATAATAATATTAAGATGATAATAGGCCTATATACAGAGCTTTTTCTTTTGTAAAAAAAATACAGGCAATTGTAGTTTTGTGGTTTGTGAAAACGAAACTTCACACGTGGTATTCATTAAAAGTAACAACTTGTGTGTGTGTTAATGCTTTTGGCTCACAATCTGGGCTTTCTACTTTTGCGCAATGTGCACACTGAATGAGCCAGGTGCAAAACACACGCACACACACACACACACACACACACACACACACACACACACACACACACACACAGATGACGTTGCCATTTGTTCGCGGAAGTGGCTTCTGTCGTGACCGTAGAGGGGGGAGGCAGGGGGAGGA
>CAKALU010062730.1:0-15766 GCA_916700995.1 Hozukius guyotensis | reverse complement strand
GGAGGAAGGGAAGGAAAGGGAGAGGAAAGGAAAGAAGAAGTTTACACTTAATCTCTTATGAAGTTTAACTAAACTGTTGGAGGAGCCCGGCGGACAAAACCCGTCGACTTTTATTGTCCTGTTGGATGAAGTTAAGCTGAAGTTTGTGCAGAAACAGCAGCAGCTTTAGTGGGCAGGAGGAGCAACAAGGAGAGGAAGGGAGGAAGAGAGCTGGTAAGTTTCTCTCGTTAAAGTTGATCACACTTTTTTTTTCTGTGGGGCATGGTTTTGGTGCGTGTTGTGCGTCAGTGAGTGTACCGCAGTTATTGTTGTACATATCACAAGTTTGAGGAAATGGTTCACTTAGTCTTTGATGTGGAATAGCATAGTGTTATACTGTTTAGCATTTCGGGTTATACTGTAAAATATGGAGCTCATGATCCCTCTGAGCTCTGCACACATTAGCATTAATGTTTAACTTGTGTTCGTCCTGCTGTCAGAAGAGTTTTCTGCTTTTGAGCTTAAAGTGTGAGCAGAAAACACACAGCACAGTCACTGTTAAAATAGTTGGTTTAAAATAGGTATAATGATAAAAAGTCAACTGAGTGGCCTCAAGCTGCCTCTTTCAGTACATGAATAGAGAATAGCTCACTAGTATGCCTTTTGGTTTCTCCATTATAGATGTATTTCTCCAGAAATATTCTAAAAATTGAGTCAGAGCTGAAGTCATTCATCTATGAGTCAATAGTCTGAAAATTAATGATAATCAATTAACTGTTTCATGCAAAACAATTACCAAACACTTGGTGCTGGTTCCATCTTCTCCAATGTAAAGATTTACTTTGTTTTATATGATAGTATAAGTGAATATATTTGCATCTTGGACTGTTGTTGGTCAGACAGAAAAAGTTATTTGTCAACTTTGAAAGATTCAGATTTTTCACTATTCATTGACATTTTATAGACAAATCTATACGGCTGCAACTAATAGTTATTTCCATTGTCAATTAATCTCTTGATTAATCGACAAATTTGAACAATTTGTTGCTGCAAGTCAACTGAGTGGCCTCAAGCTGCCTCTTTCAGTACATGAGTAGAGAATAGCTCACTAGTATGTGCCTTTTGGTTCTTCATTATGAATAGAAATATTGAGTCAAATTGAGTCAGAGCTGAAGTGATTCATCTATGAGTCAATAGACTGAAAATTAATGATAATCAATTAACTGTTTCATCCAAAAAATGACCAAACACTTGCTGGTTCCATCTTCTCCAATGTAAAGATTTACTTTGTTTTATATGATAGTAAGCATTTTGGCAAATTTGTCTTGGGCGCTACCCACATAATCAGCTGTGCTGCTCATCCCACAAATGCATGATCCTTACAAGTTGGACATCATTGTGAAGGTAAATAAACAGGCTTTCCAACCATGTAAAATACATTGCCAATGAGCATTGTAACAACAGAGAAATAATCCACCAAACACAAGTTTCTGAACTTCTTTTTCCCCAGTTTATTTGCATCTTGGACTGTTGTTGGTCAGACAAAACAAGTCATTTGAGTAAGTCAACTTTGAAAGATTCAGATTTTTCACTATTCATTGACATTTTATAGACAAATCTAGGGCTGCAACTAATAGTTATTTTCATTGTCGATTAATCAAGAGATTAATTGATACCTGATCGGATATTGTGCCGATACTGACTCAAATAGGTGGATCGGCTATCGGTGACAATGGGGCCGATCTATTCAATTCAATTCTATGTTTACATACAATTTTCATTCCTGCTTAAGTTTTGAACAATTTGTTGCTGCATTAAAAAGGTTTACACCTGAATTCCTGATAATTTCGAACATTTTTTTACCAAGTTGTTGGTGCATGATTTATTATTTTGATAATAGATATCTATGTATTTATTTGTTACATTTTGTTTTACAAGGTTAAGAAAGCGATGTTTAAGTCAAGCCTGATGTTTCCTTACACATAAAAGAATAGAAGATCCCAGACACTTCCACACAGCGAGGCGTGCAACTTATTAATTAAACGCTAGTATCGGATCGGTACTCGGTATCGGCCGATACCCAAAGCTCAGGTATCACTATCGGTATCGGGACTGAAAAAGTCGGATAGGTGCATCCCTAATTGATTATCAATATAGTTGGTGATTAATTTAATAGCTGACAACTAATCGATTAATCGTTGCAGCTCAGGACAAAACGATTGAGAAAATAACTGGCAGATTAATTGTTAATGAAAATAATTCCTAGTTGCAGCCTTAAAACTTCAAACTATTAAAAAAAAAAAAAGGGTCGTGGTAGTGTCAGAGTGGAACTGAATCTCTCCAGTTTGTTGTAACTTGTCAGTGAGATAAGCCATATCAGTACACACACACACACAAATCTGTATACAATCACATAGCGAACTCGCAGCTTTGCTCCACTACTTCTTCTGTATGGAGCGTATCCATGGAGACACGGTCAGCAAAACACACCTCAGATGTGTTGAAACAGGGTCACTGTGACAGAGTTAAAGTTCACCGCGAACGAGTGAAGGACAGACAGACTATTATGGAAGCAGACTCAAGGGTATGAGGGATGATTGAGGCGACTGAAAGCGGCGTGCTCGGTGCTCTTATCAGGGTCAGCCACACCGCTCCGACCGGCAGCCCCTGACACCATATTATATGGTGGAAGTTATCTCCGCTGATGGAACGGAGGGGTCCAATCAACAACTGATCCGAAAAAAAAATGGTATATTCAGACACATGTCAGGAGCCAGACAAACAAGACGCATGTGCACAAAAACAACACAAACGGGGAGGACAGTCCGAGACACAATCTGTCAGTCAACGCGGAGCATCTCGGCCACTCTATCACAACCATTGGCACAATCCGAAATCCACTTGATTAAAATTGGATCTGTCCAATTCTGCTCAAACCGTATCAGTCAGCGGTGAAAGCTTTCGCCCTGATTGACGGCACAGCGTGACACTTGTGATTGTTGCAGCTTCACTTTGACAGGTGTCTGTGCACATAGCCATACACTGACTCACAGACACACACAGTCATTTTATAAGAAGTGCATGTTAGCGTTGATATTAGCCTTGAATTAGCCTTGTGATGTTTGATTAAAAACACAGTGGTGAGGAACTAAGCTGCTTTAAACATGTCAAGGCTGTTGACAGGACATTAATGTGTGTGTTTGTCTTTGTCTGATGTGTGTACTATATCTGTCTGTCTGCCGCTGTGGGAGTATGTGATTGTGTCTGTGTGTGTGTGTGCGAGTGTGTTCTGGAAACAAGCTGTAGGAGTTTGTTTTTGAGGTCATAGCGTGTGGTTGTCCGTCTCTACCTCGACACAATGGGACTGAGCCTCAGCTGTGTTTCCTCCTGCAACATGCTTGGTGCTCGCTGCACTGCGTGGTTAAAAATACTGTCCTGGGCGACGTTAAAAATGAGAAGTGAGTGTAACTTGGGTGTAAATAGCAAAAAAACAGAACTTAAGTCACACTATAATGACAGTTGGTGGTATTTTTTGGATTGGAGGGCTCTGATTGGTATATTATTGGCTTTGACACACACAGTTTATCAGTATTTTGTGTCATAAACTTTAAGTTGAGAAATGTCTGGCTAAGATTGCATTTATAGAAGACACGACCTCTTTTTTTGTGCAGATCAGGGCTCCTCCGCCCATGTCTAGCCTTAGGTAATGTGTTGGGTGTGAGACTGATTGAAGATGTTGTACCTCTGCCAAGAAAGGTCACTTCAGGGTTAGGTTTATATCAGGTCTGGAGCAGGCTAAATTCTGATTTCCTGGTCTGTCCCTGGTAGAGCTGTTATCACTGTTTTATGCCTTCGATTGTTCCCTATAGTGACGTCAGAGAATAATAAATCACCAATAAGATTATGATCACACTCAAGACACTGAAATAGTTAACTGCTCTGTAAACACTGAGTGATGCAGAAAGCACTTTATTTTAATTCTGTAGGTAAAATTGGACATAAAACAATTAAAAAGCAGCGATTAAAACCAACTCTTATTTGAGCAGCTGAAAAAACAAGGACTTGTTGGAAATCTGTTTTGCTATAATAAAAGTGAAAGCAGTGATGCTGCAAGATGTTCTTGGATTACATAATCTAAATGCAGTATATACGATGGAACAACAATTGAATCTACTATTGAATTAATTTGATTGTGTTTGCAGACCAGGGACTTTTACCTTTTACCAGCATTTCTAACTTTAGTGTTGCATACTTTTAATGAAACAGCTTCCATTCATTTGTGTTAATGTTCACCTCAACCTGGTGAAGGAAAGCCTGGTTAATAGTTAACGTGAAAGTAGAATAGGACTTCCCTTATATCATTTGACATTTTTTGATACTGGTGCCAATAAGATACCTGTGAGGTGGAACATGGAAACACGTGTTAAGGCTTCTCGTTGATCCACTATGGTTTGGATTGCATCTCATTTACACTTCGCTTTGGACAAATGCGTCTGCCAAAGGAATAAATGTAAAATTAGGGCTGTCAATCATTTCAAGTATTTAATTGCGATTAATCACATGATTGTCCATGATTAATCGCGATTAATCGCAAATTAATCGCACATTTTTTATCTGTTCAAAATGTACCTTAAAGGGAGATTTGTCAAGTATTTAATACTCTTATCAGCATGGGAGTGGGCAAATATGCTGCTTTACGGAAATGTATGTTTATATTTATTACTGTAAATCAATTAACAACACAAAACAATGACAAATATTGTCCAGAAACCCTCACAGGTACTGCATTTAGCATGAAAAAATAACATCATAACATGGCAAACTCAAGCCCAACAGGCAACAACAGCTGTCAGTGTGTCAGTGTGCTGACTTGACTATGACTTGCCCCAAACTGCATGTGATTATCATTTAGTAGTGGGCATGTCTGTAAAGGGGAGACTCGTGGGTCCCCATAGAACCCATTTTCATTGACATATCTTGAGGTCAGAGGTCAAGGGACCCCTTTGAAAAAGGCCATGACAGTTTTTCCTCACCAAAATGTAGTGCATGTTTGGAGCGTTATTTAACCTCCTTTGTGACAAGCTAGTATGACATGGTTAGGACCAATAGATTCCTTGGGTTTTTTATAGTTTCATATGATATCTGTATCTTCACTCCAGCTTTAAATATGAGCCCGCTACAACCTCCGGAAGATCGATTGCGTTAATGCGTTAAAGAAATTAGTGGCGTTAAAAACGAATTTGCGTTCAGGCGTTATTATCGCGTTAACCTTGACAGCCCTATGTAAAATGTATCTATACCAAAACCGTACTTTTTTAGATACCTTACTTTGAAGAATGTAAACTCCAACCAGTTGGCAACCTCCAGGTTTATGTAAATGATGGTCCCATTTAGAGTTAAATAGACGATAAAGCAGGGTGTGCTTTAGGGCGTGACTACCTTGTGATTGACAGGCCACGTTGTTGGCCGATCTCGGAGTTGTCCGCGTTTTCGTCTTAGAACTTAAACTGTTTCACAGTGTGTTTTCAGTTCAGTAAAGTTAATTGTGACATTTTTGGTTGCCTAAAATTTATTCAGCATTCGGTTGTACTTAGCTACACCCTCTTGTGTCACTTCGGGTTGCAAAACACCAAGATGCCGACGGTCAAAAACAAAGATGCCGACGGCCAAAATGCCTATAAACCCATGGGTGACGCCACGGGGACTACAACCACTTCTCATATTCAGTCTATGACCACAACCGTCTTTTTTTTTGTTCACAAAACAAGCCGATCTTCCTAAACACAGCAGCTTATAATGAGCCAAACAGAAAGAGAAGCTGAAATTTAACAGTAGCCTATAAAAAGTTATGACTTAAATCAGGAAATATCTGATCAGAGAATATGTAAACAAGACCTGACTAAAGCATTCCTCCTATAACTTTTGGCACTTGACAGTTTCAGTACCCGATGCTATGGATGCACTGGTACTCAGAAAGTGTTAAAGTTTGACCGGTAGCTTAAGTGAAGAAATAACACAGTTTATAACAAATAAACCGTTGCGGTAAGTGGGAAAGTTGTAAGTGGAGGGAGGCAGAGAGTGGCAGCAGGAAGGGAATGATGGAAGGAGATAGAGATGTGGGAGTGTGGTTAGAGGGGGCGGCGGAGGGGGGGTTGGCACGACCCAAAATAGCCAGCTCACATGTTTGCTGTGTGCGTGGTGAGCTATGAAACCAGCAGAAAGGCCTCCTGCTGAATGCCTATCTAATCTAATGTTCACCCTCACCCCTAATTTTTGAAAATTTGATTGCCAATTTGCTGTCTGTACAGTATGTGTGTGTGTGTGTGTGTGTGTGTGTGTTTGCACGTCTTTTCCAATCAGAGAGGGCTCTCCCATGTCAGTTACGCCCCCCCTCTCCCGTTGTTCCCTCTGCGCTCATCGTCTTCATCATTGTCTGTCTTGTCTCCGTAATGTGAACTGATATTGGACAGCGTATTCAGGCTGGCAGTAGTCCAGTAGGGAAAAGGTCAGTGACTAGGCCCGTTTACTCATCTACGCTCATTTTTTTTGGCCTAGTGTATGTAAGGGAGTGAGTGAGGCGGGTCAAATCAGATTACACACACACGCACACACACATACACACACACGCACACACAGACAGACAGTATAAGAGCAGACAGCAGATATGGCCCTGCAGCGTGCGCATTAGATCCAGAGCTCTGACTGTTTCATACTGCAGCTTCCACAGTTATTCCGTCTACTGCATGCATATAAAACAAAGCGCACACTCGCCGACTCGCATCGGGCAAGCCGAGACACAAACATCCTACACATGCGGTCCTTTCAGTTAATTCCTTTCATTCCACAGAGTGTGTTTCAACATGCACGCTTGGATTATTGTCTCTCTTCCTCTCACTCTCTCTCGCTCTTTCTTGCTCCCACTCGATCTCGCTCTATCTCCGTCTTATGTCACCGTTGTGTGTGTGTCTCTGTGCGCTTAACCAACCGGGGCCGTTTATATCAAGGAGGTCCCATGACCCTTCTCCACAGCTGATCCTGGGAAGCAAAGCATGCTGGGGAGTCAAGTAGCTGCAAGGGCGAATGTTGGAGCGCGCTGTGATTGGCTCCTTGAGTTTTTGTGTGTGTGTGTACAGTATGCTGATGTGCAGTTTGGTGTTTTTAGGGTTACAGACTCACAGGCAGCCTGTGTTGGCCAATGGAATATATGGTAAGACATTCAAATGATACAAACACAAAACACAGAGTGACACGGTGGCGAAGGGGTTGCTTCTTTTCAGCACAATGTAAAGTCAAATAGGAGGGTCAAAACTCTCATGTCTAATATGCAATTCAGTTGTAATAATAGTATTTATTTAGAGATTGATGAGAGGTTTGAAGGATAGATAAAAGTAAGTAAACCCTCCTGGAAGTAATCATTTGGCCCACTTATCTTCAAGGGGGGTTAAATATTGATGTTTTAGGTAATGAATTGTAAATTCAGGGCTGCATGATTACAGCAAAAAATGCTCTAAATTACTCTTCTAGATATTGTGTTTAGTTTTTAGTAGGGGGGTGTACCATTCACCAAATTCACAGGCTGATTCATTCTCAATATATCATGAAATAAAGCCTTCTGGAGATGTGCCCAACATTTCAGTTTTCAATTTATTATAATTCAACTTTATTAAATTGTGAAGTTTTAAAACTTTGAAATAAAAAGTGGAGCTTCGTGTGACTCATTTCAGATTGGTTTCTCAGCAGCAGCAGCAGAAAACAGGAGTATTATTCAACAGCAGTAAACCGTATACAGTATGATACATTATATTGTTGCACCCTTACAGACGATTTGAGAAAAACAATTTTTACTACACGTTTGGCATATTTTATCATTTAATTTTTTTTCCCTGCAGCAGTCTAAAAGAAATATTTCAATATAGCTAGGAATAGGCCTGTGTATTGGCAAGAATCTGGCGATACGATACGTATCATGACACAGGGGTTACGATTTATTATATTGCGATATATTGCGATACTGTAAGTAAAGTGGTATATTATGATTTTTTTTAAATCTAATTTTAAGAAAACTGTCATAGTATAAAGAACACGCCGCCATATGCATAACATCTGAGTAAAACAAGTCTACTTTCTTATGTAATCAGAACAGTGGGATCTGCGTTTGCTTTTCTCACAGTCCCGACCAGACTTTGGCCAATCACAAGTCATTTCAGAGAGCGTTCCTATTGGCTGTTTATTTAATGGAGGCAGCTGTCAATCACTCGCGGACTTCGATCAAACGGTCAAACTAGGCAGCGCACCTGTCTCATGCACTACTGTCAGGATATAGTGACCGTTTTATAAAAAATAACTTATATTTGCTCCAATTCTACCCCCTACTGCTTTAAGTAAATAGAAAATTGTAAACTGGCCGTGTTTAACTATTAATTAAAAATCAATAAAGTGTTTTTGAGAATCAATACAGTATGACAAAACATAATATCGTGATACTCAAGTGTATCAAAATGTTTTTACACCCTTAGCTGGAATGCCAGTTTTCTACATCATGTAAAACTAGAAACTAAAGTAATTGTGCAGCCCTGTGTATGATAATATATTGTGGTTTTAGTGAGTTATTGTTAACTGCACTCAGTTATCAGTTTATTAGGTACACATAGTTAAAACTAATGCAGTCTAATACAAGCGTCCTCCAGTAAATCCTACCTTCATTGAGGTTGTAATGTTCAGCTTTTGTTGGAGCTGTTTTAAAGAGGTGTTGACTCAACTTTATGGTCATTTTGGAGGCTGCAAATTTAATATCATGAAGGTAGAATTATTTGCAGGATTGTTGCATTAGACTGCATTAGTTTTAGTTGGATGTGCCTATAATAAACTGTCAACTGAGTGATTATTTTTAATAGAAATTCAGGATAGCACATAAATGATTCATATAAAGCTCTTAAATAAAACAATGTTATGTTTTTGTCAACCCTAAGCCACAGTGTGTCACGTGTTTCACTGGTTTTCAGGCATGGTGCGGGCTACGGGTGGAGGGGGGCTGTCTTCACCGGTCACTATCACACCACTCACTGTGTGTGGGGATGGATATTACCTTGAATGACACTCTAGTTCTCTGCAGTTCTCTGATTTTGATCCTCCACACACACACACACACACACACACCCTCTGAGTGCACCACTCGACTACATGATGTAGTGTAGTGGTCAAACGTAGTACTGCAGCGGCTGAATGTCGGGGTGTCATTTGAGGACTCCCTGCTATCCACTCTGCTGTGTGTCCCCGTTTCACTCTATGGGTGGTTTTTTCTTCTGCAACACTGCCTTCTTTCTCATCAGATACGCTTGAGTGTCGGGACCTATCTGTGGGATATCTGCTTTCTGTTTGCCTCTACAGGATCACTCAGTTGTTATTGTGCTCGCCTGGTAATAATCTGTCCTTTTTCCCCCCTTTAGAGAGCTCTAGTCATGTAGTAACATAGAGAATGTTTATCATGTGAATGAAAATCTTTTTCTTTTTGAATTTGTCCACTTTCATCAAGGTTATATAGAGTGACCTCATGTCACACTCTGCACAGCCCTTCTTCTTCCTCTGTCTGTCTGTCTCCATCCTCCTCTCCCTCTATGTCTCCCTCTTTCACTCTGTTTCTCAGGTTACCAAACATGAATAAGGGAGGAGACTTGACTAGCCAACATGGACAACCTTCTCCCCCCCATACACACACATGCACACACAACATCCCCCCTCTCCCCATCCTCCGTCCTTTCCTCCCTTCTTCCACATCTCCAGTGTGTGCATTAATGTGCATACACATGTACACTGTTAAATGAGTGAGCCTGCAGAGAGGTGGGGGGAAGGGGAGGAAACAGGAAGGGAGAAAAAAGGGAGTTGGGGAGGGCAGAGAGGCAGCAGCCGTGAGTGAATGTGTGTGTGAGAGAGAGCGAGAGAGAGACGGTAAGAGAGAACATGGGAGGCAGCATCACCCACCCAGACTGGGAGGAGGGGAGGGGAGGACAGACAGTGTGCCCGTCCCTCTAACAGACAGAGGTGAAAAGGAAAGTGGGAATGAGAGACAGACGTGAGGGGGAGAAGAGGAGCACAATGAAGGAGTGCCATTGTCCATCCTGGCAACACTGCCATTTCACCATCTGCTGAGAGAGAGAGAGAGAGAGAGGGAGGAGAGAGAGAGAGAGGAGGGAAGTATAAAGAAGAGCCAAACGGAGGAGAGGAATAGATGGAGAGGAGCTGCCGGCAGTGACTTTGTGAATTAATCGAGCGGAAGAGCGGATCAGAGGAGAAGCACGTTTTTCAGGGAGTGGACGGACGGAAAGCCAGAAAGAGGAAGGAGAGGACGGATGAGCGGACAGTCTGAGGCTGTTTAAACATTAATGTGGTTCTCATGTGAATACGAAGCCCAGCTTTAGATGAATCACCATGGATTATCAACTGTATGCTTTTTAAAACCAAAAAAAAGGCACTAGTTATGCTTTGCCATTCATTAAAAAAAAACTCTTAGGGAAATTGATTAGACTCACTTTCTACACAACTATTTGAAATACTTTTTTGTTGTAAATATAGACTCTCTTTGTGACTTCTGATTTTCTATTCTCTATGAACATACTCTGCAGGATGTTATACAATCTTTGTTAGCTGCTGCACATAATATTCAGGTTTTTATGCAAGTTTTTCTAAACATCAGTGTTGTCTTTTAGAAGTAAACAGTTAGTGTAGTTGTTGTTGTTTATACTGTTATTAATAGGAAAGTGATTCTTTAGTATATCAGACGTACAGTTTAACTTGCCCCAGTTGGAGTCAGTGCATGCAGCCGACATGGGATGTCAACATTGATCGGGTTTTATGGCTGGCGCGACGCCGGTCAAACTTTGATAGTTTCCTGAAACCTATTGATCTTTCTAGGAGTCTTTAGTTTTTCCTCCTGTTGGCTGAAGAAAAAAAAAAAAAAAAAAAAAGCTCTAACGTGGCGCCTTTTGATGCAGCGACTAATTGCTGTCATGTGCTTTGACAAAAGCAGTTATCTCTTTGTCTGAAGATTTCTGTGGTTGTCGGGACTTCTCTGTGTGTGTATCCTCCGCAGGCATCTCTTTTTAATGTCTGTTGCCATAGCAACGGGCAGCAGCTGCAGACAGAGTGAGATGTAAAGTTCTTTTTTCTTGTCTTCTCTTTTAAAACCGGTGCTGTTTCATTAGGTCAATGTTAGTGTTAGTGTATATTTAGTAGATAAGAAGCTGTAGACCTCAATAAGTCTGTGGTTGTGTGCTGTTTTTAACACTTTTTCTCTCTTTACTAGACAGTCTTTGTCTATGCCGAGCTCGGCAGACTCCCAGAATCAGGGTTGTTTCAGGTCACCTGTCTCCCCCTCCCCATTCTGTATAGTCTTGTGCGAGTCGGCGCAGCCCGGCTTGTCCTGAGCTCACCTTTTCTATCAACGACCCAGGCTTGTCCTGATTTCACCTTTTTCTCAACGAGCCCGACTTGTCCTGATCTCACCTTTTTCTCCACGAGCCCGGCTTGTCCTGATTTCACCTTTTATCAGCGGTGATCACCATCTCCATCAGTCAAGCTGATGTGCCATTACCAGGAACGACTGGATAAATGAGATTTATTGTGCTGGTTTCACTTGTACATATCACTCCGTGCAGCTGATCAATCACCGGTCATTAGGTGTTAATGACAGTCTGCTCCTTTTACTGTCTGTGTGTAGGTGACTCAGGGTTCCTCCTCATGTAGAGGGTCATTGCAGTCACCTGACCTCCACTGTGCTCTGTGCACTAAAAAGCATCCTCGGGCAGGGCAAGGGTTAACTCTGCTCATAGAGCACCCCTGTGTATGAGAACACACCTGAATTTTCTTCTCTATTGTCCATTTCTGTTGCCTTTTTTTAAGTGCTACGACTAGTTTCTGGTTTTATTAGGGGTGTGAGAGACTTTTGCGTTTGTTCTGCATGCTCTTTGATTGTCCAAATACTGGGTGTCATTTGTGACTTTTTCCAGCCATACTTCTTTACAGCCTTCTGGAGATCATCCCAGCCTGTCTGGCAGTGCTTGTAAGTGTGACTGGATCCTCCATGGTGCTTTTTGGCCAAGACCAGATGGATGACTAGCTAGAATTTGCTAGACAATCCCTCTGTGGTGCTAGACTGGTGTAGGCGACTGTTCCTTTGCCACGCATCCTGCGCCCACTACAAGCTGGTTCGCTGTACTTCAGACACAGTTTCTTAAATGTAAGTGTGTGGGAAAACCAACCTTCTCACTTTGCATCGCTGAAACATCGGTGCCAAATTTCCTTGTGCAAGTGGTCTAGGCAAAGGTGTGTGTGTGTGTAAGCCTTGCTCTCGTTTGAGGGAGTAAAGGTCAAGATATTGTCAACATGACTAAACAGCTCTGAGGTGTAGGCCAGCCAGCTTGCTGCAGGACTGTAGGTGTAGCCTTGCCTCCTGCTGCTGCAGACGGTGTTGTTTGTGGGACTCTGCGAGAGACTGTTACTGGAGACAGACTGTTGTTTGCCTTCTAGGTTGGACTATGCAGAATATGAGATGTTATGTGGCGTCTGTATGGTAGTTTGTTAACAGAACCGAGAGCTAACCTGCTGCTTGATAAGCCCTGCCTTAGATAAGGAAGGAATATAACACTTGGCTTGTTCATATCACAGGGCGCTTTGTCGACGCTCTTCTCTCAGGTAACTTGACTATAATCCGGGCTTGTTATTTGAACAGTGATAAAGCAACAGGGTTAGAAGAAGAGAGGCACGTAGAGAGATCAGCATAACAACAAAGTGCAGTTTTAATTGAGCCTTTCCCAGCTGGGTGAGCGAGTTCACGTTCAACTCACGAGCCTCCAGCACCGTTCAGGGAACCCTGGGTTGGGAGTTCAAAGCTGACAAATCAGGTCTCATTACCATCACAACAAGCCCACCGGTAGTCGTCATCAGCCAATGACCTACATTCTCCGGTGTTACATCACCGCCGTGCTACTGCAGTGTGTGTCACTGTACCAGACATCTCAGACTCAACCTACCACTATCTAATGGTGCTCCAGAAAGAAGGAAAAAAAAAAAACCACACCCTAGCCGAGGTGGCCAGTTTTAGGAAACACACTTGAACCAAGGCAGCCTCGCTTGTTTTAGCCATATCAGGAACTACAGTCAGGGACGGGCCCAATCCGCCAGCCCAGTCTTAACTACGAACTTTTTTTCTTTCTGATTTCTACTGGTGTCTAAATAGGTGACCATGCCTAGCCTCTAGCCATCCCTGATCTTAACGGTAGAGAGGCAGAAAGACAGGGCTCACCATTAATATATATATTTGGGACTGTTAAACTAGACAGCCTGGAGAACGGGCGAGCACTCGAGGGAGGGGGTGAGGGGGAGATCATCTGGAAGAGGAGAGAGGAAGTGGTGGCGCGGGAGAGGGCGGAGGCGTTGGAGAGACAGAGATTGGCGGAGTACATTGTGTGGAGGAAGAGAGAGGGCTTCCAGGAGAAGAGAGGAGACAGAGAGAAGGGAGGAAAAAGTGCAGAGAAAGTGCCAGAAGTGATCTGGAAGAGGAGAGAAGAAGAGGAGGAAGGGGACGCAGGGAGAGCGAGAGGACATGAAATCATTTGGAGGAAGAGAGAGAGGGAGTGAAAGAGGAATCCTTTGAGAGATTTGAGATGCACTTGAAAAGTAGGTGTTAAAGAAAGCGTGCTGCGTTGGATACCAGCCATACATCAGTAAGCCTCCTCTCTCTTCTTTAGCAGTTTCTGGGCTTCATTGAGCTCCGCAGGTGCTCACTGTACTATCGACCAATTGGAGCCGTGCATCGTGTGTGTGTGTGTGTGTGTGTGTTGCTGCCGTGCTCGTGCGCGCGGCCCCCTTTGCGATCCCCTCGTTGGCTGCTAATAGGATTTTTATGGGCTCGCGTCAAGCAGGATAGAGCTGCCAAGGGGAGCTGCTTCACACACGCACGCACGTACGCACGCCAACACACACACATACACGGATAATCTAAGAAGTATTGTGAGTAGGGAAGGTTTATACTGCCTCACGCATGTAAACACATCACATACACCCCTCAGTGCAGTAAGACACACATGCTAGAGGGGAGGGGGGGCGTTGAGAGACAATCACTTGTGTTGATTCTCCATGGTGCTGTCGACAGCTGGATAGCTGGCCCTCACTGAGAGGCGATTAAGTTGGGACAAGATCCTCACAGATATTGTTTTACATTATGGCAAAAACACCAAGATGAACACTTTGTGCAGAGCTAAGACCTCGTCATCATCAGTCCATGGGAACACAACGAACATTGACGCAGATCTAAAAGTGAACTGATGACAACATGATCTGCACTTGTGCACTAAAAGCAAACTTTGTTCATCTGCATTCTGCCATTAACTGGGACACCCAACTTTTCCTCCGCGCCTTCCCTCATCCTGCTTTCATTGCGGGTGAAGCCGTTTTTAAAGCAGTTCGGTTTCTGCCGCCCCGGTGATGAGTGTGGAGGACAGACAACCAGACAGATGGATGCAGCTCTTACGCTGAGGGAGACAGACAGATGGCTGCTTGTCCTTTTAGAGAAAAACTTTGAATGCTGAGACAAAGAGACTTTGATTGAATCGCGTGGACTTGTGCGGATACAAAAACTGACACTGCAGATTCATTATGGAGCTTGTCCCAAAAACCAAGTACACCCACTTTCGGAGTGAATCGCTGAGCTCGACTGATGAAACAAACTCCAATCCATCATCGTTCCCTCCTTCCAGTCCCGCCACCCCGCTCACTCCCTCCCCTGGTTTACCTTCTTCCTTCTCCTCCTCGTCTCTCACTCCCATCCTGCCCCCCTCTTCTCCCCGCCCGGCTGAGAACAGCCCCACCACCCTCTGCTCCTTCTTCCCCAGGATGGGATCCCTTCGCCTGGGCGTCTCCGCCACTCTTCTCCCAGGACTCAAGGCCTCGAGCAGGCCGCAGCAGCCTCACGCGCCTGTTGAGTCCTCTGGGGACGACCGGAGCAGCTCCAGCTCCTCCCCTCCGTTTCACCACCCTATTCCCCCTTTAACCGCTCCTTCTCCCCCTCCTCGACCTCCTCTGCAGGACATGAACCGGCTGGGAGGGGCGTCCAGGAGGGCACGGGTGGAAGGAGGGCAGCTGGGAGGAGATGAGTGGACGCGCCATGGCTCCTTTGTCAACAAGCCCACCCGCGGCTGGCTACACTCCGACAGTGTGGTCAGCACCGCCGGCGTTTCCTACAGTGTTCGGGTGAGTGACTGGCACACTCTCGCTAACCCCTAAACTAAAATAATGTACATAATTACACATCTCTCTTTCCAGACAGTTTCTTTTTACACATATACACCCCCTTCTCTCACATTTTTTAGAAACTGACACAGAAATGAGGAAAGAACCGCCGTTGTTTTCTTCCTCTGTTTCTCTGACTGTGATGCAGGAAATGTCTAATGTGTTGCCTTCCTGTTTCCTGGGCAGTACATGGGCTGCGTGGAGGTGCTGCAGTCGATGCGAGCGCTGGACTTCAACACCAGAACTCAGGTCACCAGGTGAGATTACACACTGTTGCATGTTTGTGCATGTGGGGGCGAGATGGTAAAAAAAACGTGGTCAGACTTCGAGAAACACTCGCCTGTGATATTTATATTTGTCTGCTTGCTCCCTTTTCTGTCCTGCTTCCGCTCTCTTTTTGCTCGCTTGTTTCTCTCTGAGTTAGTAGCTGACTGTGTCTGCTCATATGTGCATAAGTGTGTGTGTGTGTGTGTGTGTGTGTGTGTGTGTGTGTGTGTGTGTGTGT
>CAKALU010062729.1:0-14814 GCA_916700995.1 Hozukius guyotensis | reverse complement strand
CCTGACTGATCAAAGTCTGACCTGAACTTTATTTCCATACATTCCTCCCAGTAAATTAATAATCAAACTTGTTTTGGTTCTCTTCCAACAATGAATTGGATCTCCTTTTTTTTTAAGGAGTCACTTCTTACAGTATATCATGAACACCACATCACTCATTTGTTAAACATGAAATAGTTAAAGTTTCCTGTAAGACTAACCATAATTGTAGAAAATAGCTGCAATGACCCTAAAATCCTGGGAATCTGATTTAAAAAAAAAAAAAATCGGAGCTACACGTTGGAAAACGTGTCGCCCTTACTAGTAGTTTGACTCGTAATTGACTATCTGTTTCCCCCTGCATTCAGTCTTTATGCTAAGCTAAGCTAACCGTCCCCTGCCAGGAGGAAGTTGCAGGAAAATAATTTAAAAAAGAGATTAATTGAAACCAAATGTCCCTCCATCAAAGAATGTCACTGAGCCTTTAGCGACCATGGTGTTTGCTCTTCTTTCAGTCCACCTCTCATTGTGTCGTCCATTGACCAAGAAACTGCAGTTTGCACACACACACACACACACACACACACACAAAGACACATTCTCCAATGTGTTGGATCAGTTAACGGGTGACTGAGGGTGAGCTGATTACGTCATGTCTCCGGCTCTCTGCGTTGGCCGCTGTCAGTGTCTTCTTGTTTGGAGGCTAAACACAGCTGGAGAAAATTGGACTATTTCTGCAATTGTCTCATATTATGCTTTTGTTGTGGTCCTGTTTCAAAGCCCTGTCTATAATCAGACACATTTGTCCCTAACGCACATCCACACCTCTGAAAGAGAGCCTAAATAAACTGGATTGTAACCTTGACCTTCCAGTATATTTGTTTGTCATTCCCTCTCTGCCTCATGGAGATGTTACACTCATGTTTGTACTTGCACTTTTATACATCCATTTTCACCAGTAATAGAAGAAAAGAGATGAAAAGTTATGATTTAAATAAATACTCATGGTACTAAATTGAAATTATGAGATAGTACAACATTTTGATATCAATTTTTTTCTTCGTGGTGGATAAAGACATACTAGTTCTGTGCCATTCCACTCTTTCAACAAAGCCTTTCTCTTTTCATACAGACAGGATAACTTATGAGCTCATGGGTGGCTCTGCTGTTATATGTCTCTGTCATCTGTCCACTCCAGGTTTTAGGGATTCGAGAGGGGAGGTCCCCCGCTTTCTTAAACACACTCCATCATATTTCCTGTCACAGGGCTCATACTGCAGTCTGACTCACACATCATTGACTGACTTTAATGGACCACACTCCACGGAGATATATGTAGGGGAACAGGACTGTGAGCGTGCGTGCGTGCATGTGCGCCGTAATTGAATAAAACTCAAATATGACCGAGAGTGCCAGGAAAAGCAAAGCGCTCCCTGAGGGGTTATTTAGGTGGAAGGCAGATGTTTACAGATGAGCCACATCACACTTAACACCAGCGGCTAAATGCGGGGATAGATTTCCTCCATACATTTACTCAGTGTTCTTCTGATGGGGGGATAAAAGTAACAGTGCAAAAACTATTCCTTAGCTGTATTGTAAAATTGTCTATAAGAACTTGTGTTGAGATGCCCTGAACCTTCACATGATCTATAAGTTGTAGATGTTTTGAATAAGATGTGAAAGACTGAAAATGAGAATAAATTGCATGGTTATTGTTAGATATTGTGAGGAATGTTATTTTGCATTAATGGGCTTGGATTCTGCAGGAAAGCAGATTAACCATCATCACGCTGCAGATTTGTTCTAATCTCTCATTTACCCATCATACTGCTTCTTCTTATACCATTGTTAACATAATTTATTTCCACTTTTTAAATTCGTGTTGCAACTGCTTTCACTCACCCTTTTCCACACTTTCTATCTCTTACAAACGCACTTTTTATATACATAAGCTATAAATGTACTTTTTATTCGAGTAGCCATCTGACAGAGTCCCTCATTCACTCACAAATAACATTTTGCATGTAAAAATATATGAAGAGCTTTATGCAGGATGAACTAACAGATAAACTTCAGTTGAAGCTACAACATTAAACGGTGATATTTAGGTTTGTGTATTGGCAAGAATCTGGCGATACGATACGTCTCATGATACAGATGTTACGATTCAATATATTGCGATACAGTAAGCGAGGCAATATATTGCGATTTTCTTTTTTTCTTAATCTAATTTTAGGAAAACTGTCATAGTATAAAGAACACACCGCCATATGCATAAAACCTGAGTTAAAAAATGAAAAAATTTTTTCATGCAATCAGAACAGTGATCTGCATTTGTATTTATCCCAGTCCCTGTAACATCCAACATCATAGCACTACTTTAAGAGGGCACATACACTGAGAAGATGCATCTCTTTGCAAATGAAATAAAGCATTGACTAAGTTAATCTTTGCATGTAAACTATTAATTAAAAATCAATAGTTTTTGAGTTTGGATACAATATCACAATAATATTGCGATATTCGATTCGATATTTATATTTTCTTACACCCCTAGTGAGATTACACATATCTAAAAAAAGTGGCCATTCTGCATAATGACTATACATTTAGTGTTTCAGTACTGCTCATACATTTACTTACAATACAATCATGATTGTGTATTTTTTGCTAAACGATCTGAGTCATTCCTCCCTAAAAACAGGCTCATATTTCTACATAATGAAACAAACAGCACCAAGAACATCCGATTAAAGCCAGCGGTGCAGTTGTGTAATAATACCTGACAGCCAGATGAACACATGTGTTTGATATATTCATGCTGAACAATGCAACTTATTCATGCTGCAGACAGACAGACAGGACCGTTGTGATGTGAAGGCCTGTTTGATTAAAGCAGGACCTCTTTCAAACGTGATGTGGAGGAAATCACTCACTCAATCAATCAATAATAAACAAGAGAGGGAGAGATCAAAATGTGCACATGTTCACATCTCTGGTGTTTACATCTGATCACTCACAGCAAAATAAATTAAATAATTTCCTTTTCAGACAAGTTTGTGCAAGGCCTATCAGATGAGTTTAACATGAAGAGCTGCACATTTAGATTGTTATTACTTCAAGTAACTGTTGTTCAGTGATTTCACACATGCTACTAATTTTTTATTCATTATAATAGGCCTGTTATTTTATTAATAAAACGTCCTGCTTTGCCCCCAAACGATCTGATATTATTATCGTTGCTTTATTTAATTAGATGTGCAGAATTTTGTTAAAAATATGGAATAAATCATGTTTATTTTTGTGATTTGTTTTATTATTATTATTATTATTATTATTATTATTATTTTAACTCTAATGCTCTACATTTTCAGTTTCAAGTCTGTCTTAATTTTCATAAAAACAAAAAACGCAACAAAATTTGTAAAACAGTCAATCAAAATGTAAAAATGTATGTTATAAATTATGTCTATGATGATAATAAACCCTGTGATATTTAATTAAAATTGCACAGACTGTAAATTCAATCACATTTTATTCCAAACATATTTAATAACTGTACAAGATCAGTTATTCAAAAAACAAATATCTAAATATGGAGGCCTGTTTTAAGCTTGGATCATCGTTAAAATGTATTTTACATAATGTACACTGTAAACAATTGCTGTTAATTTACAGCAGGATTTCAACAGTATTAACCTGTTATTGCTAAAAAACAGTGCTTTACTGTTAATACAAAAGAAAATCTGTTAAGTTACGCTCATAGGCCGTTATTTAACTGAACTATAATGCATTCTTAAAAAACAGCACTTTACTGCTGATCAACTGTCTAAAGTATCATCAGTAACAGTTTCATGCAGTATTTTTTTTAATTCTGGGACCTGGGAACCTTTTTTCCTAACAAGTGCCTTTAATTGTATTTAGTGTGACTATTCCTATGTCTGTAACCTGCTAAGTCTATTCATCTAGGCAAAAAAATATGTTTATTAAAATGTATGTAAAAAATACAACCTAAATAGTGCATTAAAACAAATCAGTAAGATAATGTATAAGAAAGATGAAAAACAGCTATATAATGTATCTTTAAACAGTAAATTAACTGTAAAATACTGTGAAAAAAAAATGTATTTTTCATGAACAGTACAAAGCTGTAAATTTCAGCGACAGAATAATAATGTTAATTTTACAGTAACATAAAGGCAACCCTGCTGCCAGTTCTTTACTGTTATTTTACTGGGAAATTCTTAACAGTGCATTTATTATGTGTTACTTTTGTTCATTTTGTCATTTAAAATAAAAGTGAGGTCTATATTTCCAATGGTTTCACTCTAAAGTAGGAGCCTCTGAGGAGCACTTGAAGGCAGCACGTCCCCCCGCCCTGAGGGAAACTCATTCAGCCATGCATGAAACACCAAAGTGTAGAGTGGAAGAAGGAAAGAGAGGCGGGACGTCTCCGCCCTGAAAAGAAAGCAAAAAAATAAAACATCTTGGATGAAAACCTCCAAGAGGGGGAATGCTTGGTAGTTAGATTACTGTACCTGCCTGCCAAGGGACCTAAAGCACCTCTCCTTGTTGTGATCCAGCAAATAAAGCGTCCTTATGAAAGAGAAAACGACCACTTTGACGTGTAAGTAGGCTGCCTATTCATTTTAAAACCAACAGCGATGGGTTTCTCCATTCGAAAAAAAACTCTATAATACTCCTGTAGGGCTATGTTGTGATGCGTAGTGGTATATTTGCTTATTATATACCATCTTATTGTGATATTTATAGTCTCTTGTGTAAGGGTAAAGCTCCCTAACCTACTTTCTGTGTGTGGGGTGTCTGTGGTTGCACTGGCAGACATACTTGGGGTCGCTCCATTCACCCCTTAAACTCGTGACCTGGATTTATGATGCTGTTATCTATAGAAAAAAAAAGCTGATAGGAGGAGGGGGTCTTTTAAAAGTGCCAGAGAAACCTTGGCAACTCTCTTTTTGCAACTTCTTGTTGAGTCCTCCTGGAGCTGCAGGCAGCGAAATGAGTGATCTGAAAGTTTTGTTTGTTTTTCTCTGGAAACTGAAGCATGGTGTATTTTTTTCAGCCAATTAAGAAACTGAATACCTGTGTTTATATGTGTTTTTACGCACGCATTTTAAATGTGTAACTGGTTGTATTGTGCAGCAAAGTTACCATTGATTACTTGCATTGTTCCCTCTCTAATCTTTTCTACAAACTGTTTTAGAAAGTGTGCAGCAACTATAACTTAAATTATGTTTTTTCCTGCGTCTCCTTACCTTTTTACGCACGGTTATCAATATGCTTTTAATAATGGGTTTTTGTCCTCCATATGTGATATATCATCTTACATACTTTCCACTGAGGCGTGTTGATCAACTTGAACCAGGTGTGTTACATAACTGTACCTAACTGTACTCCCTCTGGGCTTTTGTGTGCCAAGTGCACAAAAACGAGTGGCATTTTGTCCACATACTTTCATTCTAGTCATCTTATTGAAGTGTTTTGGCTGCTCCTGAGAGGCTTGTCTGGCAGATTGTGGGTCCGCTCTGTCTTTTTTTTTTTTTTCATTTGAGTTGGATGCATTCACAAGTTTCTCAGTCTGTACTTTTCCACTAGCAGCGGCTTTTTTTCTTGGCACCCAGCCTCCCTCAGCTCAGCTCAGGCTCTCCCTCTTTTGTATACCGAGGGGGAAACCTGCGTCACTCACCGTTTTAGAAGCTGATAGGCCTAGTTAAGAGGCTATCAGATTATTTGTACAAGACCAAGTTGCAATCTCAGAGGGGGGTTATAGGCGTGGAGCATGGGAACAGTCAGTGTTACCAAAATAATCAGGAGCTTGGAGAATAATCCCGAATCTCACCAACTTTCTGGAGCAGTTTCGCGTCATTTCCACTTGTTTCCAATCCAATCCAATCCAAATTTATTTATAAGGCACATTTAAAAACAACAAAGGTTAACCCAAAGTGCTTTACAATTATACATAAAAAACATAAAAACAACACAATAAAACACTAAGACCAACTTAAAAAAACCAACAGGACATTAAAATAATAAGAGCATAATAAAACCAATAGGAAAGGAAAAAAAAGATTAAAATAGTCAACTCTCATGTACAATCTGCAGTTTATTCTTTACTCCTGCAACATTAAGGGGCACCATATGTAACCATAATAACCATTAAGGGGCACCATAATAAAGCACATTTAAAAACAACAAAAGTTGACCAAAGTGCTGTACAATTATACATAAAAAACATAAAAACAACACAATAAAACACCAAGACCAACTTAAAAAACCAACAGGACATTAAAATAATAAGAGCGTAATAAGACCAATAGGAAAGGAAAAAAAGGATTAAAATAGTCAACTCTCATGTACAATCTGCAGTTTTATTCTTTACTCCTGCAACATTAAGGGTTCACCATATGTTACTTCTTAGTGGACACATCTGGATATCATTAGCCTATATAGGATTTGTTTTGGTTTGCTTTGGGTGTATAGACTGAAATGCTGCCTGTCTTGGTGACAAGTTCAGACCGTGTGGGAGTTTGTTATGGTGTTGCTCAAGCATATGTGCAAATAGTACAAACCGGCCTTTCAGTAAGTTGTGGTAAAGCACTTCTTTTTTCCTATGTATTTTGACGCAAGCACATCTTGAGGTGCGGCTAAGACGCGCTAGGAGCGCAACGGCCTCTGATTGGTCGAGAACGAGATCGATCAACTTGTCACGGTTCCGTGTAAACTGAGAGGAATGTTTGCAGAGGATCACGCCCACCAGGGGGGTGTGGGAGTTATTGGGCAGCTCCTCCCACCTCCTCCTCCCAGACCTGTTATAAAACAGGAGCCAAAGACATGATAGTTATTTAAGCTTAGAGGCAGTTGCTGAGTGCAGAGCTGCCATTCAACTCATCATGACGATCAAAACAGAAACAGAAAAGTCTGTCCTGACTTACTCGAAATCTAAAGGGCTAGTGGCATTACTCACCGGTATGGAATCATAACTGGATATTTTAAAGCATGACAATGGATGGACATCTTTTTTTTCTGCTTTTTATTTACATTCTTTTTTTTCTCTCTCTCTCTTGTGTTGCAGCTTTTATGAAACAGAGGAGGATGGGTCTGAACGACTTCATTCAGAGGCTTGCCACAAACTCCTACGCCTGCAAGCAGTGAGTATACCATCTGACTCATGTTATTGTTCTGCATTCTCCGGAGGACTGAACATTGAGAAACACAAACCAGAAGAAATGCCAGTTATCTGTCCTCAGGAGAAGCTTTGTTGTGACTTTCCAGATCAGCTGATTCACATGAAAAACAATTGTGGATTCATTTAAAAAGCTTTTGATGAATGAACTAAGTTTGAACTCTTTGTGTTTTTTCAGTCCCGAAGTTCAGTCTATTCTGAACTTGAGTACTCCTCAGGATGCTGAGCTCATGAACACAAACCCCTCTCCTCCTGTAAGTTTATTTGCACTAAACAGTGATTTTTCCTTTGTTTACATGTCACCGTATGCAGAGATACACATCCTCTGTTTACATGTTTATCATACATTTTGGGAGTCATAATGGGGCGCTAACTTCTTCCTCCTCCTCCCCTCTCACAGCCTAGTCCATCCCAACAAATCAACCTCGGTCCATCCTCCAACCCCTCAGCCAAACCCAGCGACTTCCACTTCCTCAAGGTGATCGGCAAGGGGAGCTTCGGCAAGGTCCTGCTCGCACGCCACCGTGCGGATGACGAGTTTTACGCGGTCAAAGTCTTACAGAAAAAGGCCATCCTCAAGAAGAAGGAGGTAAATTTGCATGCAGACACGCCAAAAGAGCACAATGCGACAAAAGGTGTCGACTTGTCTAACCTGTCTGCTCTTTGTATTTCCTCAGGAGAAACACATCATGTCAGAGAGGAATGTGCTGCTAAAGAATGTCAAGCACCCGTTCTTGGTGGGCCTGCACTACTCTTTCCAAACAGCGGACAAACTATACTTTGTTTTGGACTACATCAACGGAGGAGAGGTGAGTTAAACTGCCGCCAGAAAAGATATGAAGCAGAGATTGGTAGAGGAGAAAGGAGAAGCTGTGCTATTTAAAGGAGCTAAAGATGAATGGATAGGGTACAGGAGGGCATTTTAAAGATGAAGAGGAATAATATAGTGCCAGAATCAGAGATAAATATGAGACAGAAACACAGACAGACAGAGGGGATATCCTGTCATGAGAAGCAGTGTAGAAGCCGTCTTTCTTTCTGTAAAGGAAACACCTCTCAGGAAATCATGGGGTGGGTTTGGACAGCGGGAGAGACTCGGGGCCAAAATTAGCAGCGCCATTCAGACTCAGTGTGTGTCTAATCGAGCTAATTTCCTGCGATTGTTGGACGAGCAAAGACAGTGCTGATTAAATATGGGCCTCATCGGGGGAAACAGGACGCATTTACTCTCCTTTCTCTTTTCTTCCCCTCTATCCTGCTGCTCTTTCACTCCACCTTTGACCCTCGTTTAATCTGTCTTCCCTTTGTCAAACTCTTTAATCCCTTCCTGCCTCTTTATTTCCTCTGTCTCTATATCTGTCTTTTTATCTCTACTCATGACATCTTGTAGATAATCTGTAACACAATCAAGATAGGTTTTGTCACTAAAAAACACTTCTTTTTTTTCTTGTCTTCCAGTTGTTCTACCACCTACAGAGAGAACGCTGCTTCCTCGAGCCCAGAGCCAGGTTCTACGCGGCAGAGATCGCCAGCGCGCTGGGCTACCTCCACTCCCTCAACATCGTCTACAGAGACTTGAAGCCGGAGAACATCCTGCTGGACTCGCAGGGACACATTATTCTTACGGATTTCGGCCTGTGCAAGGAGAACATCGAACTCAACGGGACCACGTCGACCTTCTGCGGTACGCCAGAGGTAAGGACTAGGACAAAATATCCGGTGATTCAGAACTTGACAGCACTCTGTAATATTTAGTAGCTTACCACTTCTCTCTGGCGTTTTCTCTCTGCAGTATTTAGCTCCTGAGGTTCTACACAAGCAGCCGTATGACAGGACAGTAGACTGGTGGTGTTTAGGAGCTGTTCTCTATGAAATGCTCTATGGCCTGGTGAGTAACATTCACATTCACTTTACATGATTTTATAGTAAAGTTACACCCCATCTTTATTTTTTTCTTAATTGTCAGAAATATGTACAGGAATATTGAGTTATACTGTACACAATGATCTCATCTCATTTTTGTTCCACGTGTTGTACATGCATGATTTTCAAATGACGCAATCAGTGTTCGTCATGTGGATTCCTTGCTCCTACTCGTTGCCAAGATGCTAATCAGTTCTTTTTGTCCGTCCCCAGCCTCCGTTCTACAGCCGCAACACAGCGGAGATGTACGACAACATCCTGAACAAGCCGCTGCAGCTGAAACCCAACATTTCCAACGCAGCCAGACACATGCTGGAGGGCCTGCTGCAGAAGGACCGAACCAAGAGGCTGGGCTGCACAGAGGACTTTGTAAGTGTTTGGTTATGTGATCGTTTATCTGTATGCATGTTTTACGTATTATGTGCATCATTTAATTATTCATCATTTGTGTCTCTCTTCACAGATTGAAATTAAGAACCACATATTCTTCTCTCCCATCAACTGGGATGACCTCAATGCCAAGAAGATCACCCCTCCCTTCAACCCCAACGTGGTATGTTCCTTTTTAATACCACAATAAGTGCTCATTATGGCAGATCTATTATTTTCTACAGCATAGTAGCCAAACCGCAGACTTGCTCTTGTCTTAGGCGTCAGTATTCACATTTACATGACTAGATCAAGAGCACGGAACATCCTCGCTGTGAATTATCTCCAATTATGGCAAGGTATTTTACAGCCTGACTAATCCCTACTTGTCCCCCCCCCTCTCCTTCCTTCCTTCCTCCCTCCCAGACGGGACCCAACGACCTGCGGCACTTTGATCCAGAGTTCACAGACGAGCCGGTGCCCAGCTCCATTGGCTGTTCCCCAGACAGCGCGCTAGTCACAGCCAGCATCAAAGAGGCTGCTGAGGCCTTTGTGGGCTTCTCCTACGCCCCGTCTATGGACTCCTACCTATAGGATTTAAACACAGGCACTCAATGGACACCAATTCAGACTTATGGGACATGAACTGTGGCGTGTCCATTGACTTGCATCTTGACCCCCACCTTACATTTCCCATCGGGTTGATGGATGTTCCCGAAACCAACCCCCTGCAACAACTCTGCATTTGCAAAAGAATTTAAACGTGTACTTGCCATAATGTCTCCAACTCTTGAAAGAAGACTTGCTGCAAAGAGGAAGCCTGCCATGATTAGACGACTCATTGGGGTTGTAGTCCTCCATTTTACACTGATTTACCAACGCACAAATTCTTCAACCTTCCACACAGACACAAACACTGCAGTCTTCAATTGGCCATCTCTTGAAGGTCTGTTTGCACACAGCTCAGGCAGCTTAAAAAGCCCCCCTTGACCTTGAAGCCACAACCAACAAGCACACACACCAACTTTTCTCAAAAGAGGACGACTGGACCCTTCTGTACCAGCCCTGACGAGGATTTCCATCTTCATCTATGTAGCGAAACATCTTTCCTCTTTTGAGATTCTGTCTAACCCCCCCACAGGGGACCTACCGGTTGAGTTTGATTGAGTAGCTTGGAGATTACATCCATTTTGGTGCTTTAGTTTCTTCTCATTTACTTTCTGTGTGGTTGAAAAAGGGAGTCACTTGAAGCCGAATGTTACAGGGGGGATGTTAAATTTTTTTTCTCTCAAATGTGCCTTTTATTTTTTTTTTTCTCTCCATCAGATCTCACACCTGACTTCAGGTGAGAGGATTTATTTTTAAGTTACCAGAGGGGAGCACCAAATTAACACACCTGTTCCCACATTAACATGTGAGACGTAGAGAACTCAAATGATGTTTCATATCTTTTGTTTGCACATAAAACAATAATGGTGATAGAGAGAGAGAGAAAGAGAGAGCACAGCTGCTAGGTGAGAAAGAGAGTGATGTGTTCAGAAGTGATTGTGTAGTTCTACTTTATCAACTGCATCCCCCTCATATAGTCTTCCATTCGCCTCACAATAATTTAACGGCGACCCACAGCCGGCCTGACGACATCGAAACTGAACATTCCATTTTAATATTGCTGTAATGCAGTTTGACGGTATTTAAGTTTGTTTGTATATTTGGAGTAATGTGTACTAGTTTTAATGTATATTATTATTGAACAAAAATGACTAAAGGTATGCTTAAATATATATGTAACAATATATGTTAAATGTACTGTAAAATTGTAAAATTAAGATTTATGTGACCATGTTTGGTTTGCAATAAAAGTTTAACTTTATTACACCTTATAACCTTGTAATTATTAATACATTAATTTGATTGATTTTACTTTAGTCTGAAATGAGCAGCTGATTTTTACATAATCTTGTCTTGACATTGCCGGTAGAAAATAAGCACATTTTTTAAGTTATAGAGTAAACTAAAAAAATGTAAAGAATGAAGATCTAGTAAACATTAACTCGTCCTCGTGGAAGGAACTTGACCTACTGACCACTGCCAAACGTCCCACATTTGTGTAGAATGGACTTTACCCCCCTCCGTGCGTCAGCAGCCTTACATCACAATCATTGTGACGTCCATTTGCGGTCAAATTATTGGCTGGCCTCAGATAGAATGATAAGGCAACTCCAGGTCAAAGCATATTAATGATCCAGAGCCATGATACATTGCACTAGAGCATTGTTTTTTGAAGCAAAAGCTGCAATCACATGAATGATAATTCATGTAGAAATACTGTAAATGATATACCGCATCTTCAATAAGATTACAGCAGAGTGGTGTGTTGATGAGGGACAATGCCCTTCTATTGGAGTTCAAGGTTGTTTTCATGGTTAATTGAGTCTGCTGGGGTGTCTTTAAAGAGGACGCTGAATGTTTAACAGATCCAGAGGGTTATAGTGCAGGTGACCTCTGACCTCTGGGAAGTGAAAAAAGAAGAGGACTGTGGCGAAGGTGTCCTAGTGGAAACCCATAAAATGTTTAACTCTCTGGACAACAGTTTGACATTGCATGTGCTACATGTATATCTGAGATTACAGACTATTCAAATCATTACCTTCCACTGCACCGTTTGTATCTATTTGAACTCTAATTTAACTGCCAAAGTAGTTTTTACCATCATCATCTTCCTCATTATTATCCATCGGTCCTAGTTTTTAGAGAGGGTAAACAAAGTTACTTACTGCTGATTAAGATCCATAATAACTTAATTTTTTTTTTTGAAAAGCTGTTACATGTAGAAGAAATTGTATTGGGCCGAAGATGTGTTATACTATTTCCAGATATGCTCAGCAGCAATAGTCATGTACTGTCATCTGCTGGCCAAGTCTTGAACTGATAAAGTAAACCAGTTGCTTGTACTTTTTCAGACAACAAATATGACATTACAAACACCATGCACCACGTGGAACTATACTTTGACCACCTCTTGATTACTGATTTTCTTTATTTTGTGATAATACAGACAATTTCATCTATGCTTGTCATAAATATGTGTTTAATTTATAGGTATTTTTTTATTTTATGTGTCATATTGAAAAGTTAAAGGTGGTGGAAAACCTAGGGCCTTTTTACATTTGTAAACATGAGCATTCTAAAGTATTATGAATATTAATGACACGTTTTTATGGCATACTATACTATGCCTTTTTTTCATAAAATTTTCGACAAACTATACTATGCCTTTTTTTCATGAAATTTTCGACATGCTATAATATGACTTTTTTTTTCATAAAATTATCGACATGCTATTTTATGACTTTTTTCATAAAATGTTCGACATATGATTTTTTTTCATAAAATTATCGACATACTATACTATGACTTTTTTTCAAGAAATTTTCGACATGCTATTCTATGACTTTTTTCCATGACATTTTCGACATACTATACTATGACTTTTTTTTCATAAAATGTTCGACATACTATACTATGACTTTTTTTCAAGAAATTTTCGACATGCTATTCTATGACTTTTTTTCCATGAAATTTTCGACATACTATGACTTTTTTTTTTATAAGATTTTGGACATATTATACTATGACTTTTTTTTCATAAAATGTTGGACATATTATTCCATGACTTTTTTTTCATGAAATTTTCGACATACTATACTATGAATTTTTTTACATAAAATGTTCGACATATTATACTATGACTTTTTTTTATAAGATTTTGGACATATTATACTATGACTTTTTTTTCATAAAATGTTCGAGATACTATTCTATGACTTTTTTCCATGGAAATTTCGACATACTATACTATGACTTTTTTTCCATGAAATTTTCGACATACTATTCTATGACTTTTTTTCATAAAATGTTCGACATACTATACTATGACTTTTTTTCCATTAAATTTTCGACATACTATACTATGATTTTTTTTTCATAAAACTTTTTTTCATGAAATTTTCGATAAATTATACTATGACTTTTTATTTAATAAAATTTTCAACTATGCCTTTTTTTCATAACATTTTCGACATACTATGACTTTTTTCATAAAATCTTTGACTGTGACTTTTTTTCCATGAATTTTCGACATACATATATGTTATATAGGTCAAGGTTAGGGTTAGCATTATATATTATATGGTTCAGGGTTGGGGTTATGGTTATATATTATACAGCTCAGGGTTAGGGTTAGGGTTATATATTATTCAGCTCAGGGTTAGGGTTAGAGTTTTATATTATACAGGTCAGAGTTAGGGTTAGAGTTTTATATTATACAGGTCAGGGTTAGGGTTAGGGTTATATATTATACAGCTCAGGGTTAGGGTTTTATATTATACAGGTTAGGGTTATATATTATACAGCTCAGGGTTA
Source organism: Hozukius guyotensis (assembly GCA_916700995.1). Classification (NCBI taxonomy): domain Eukaryota; kingdom Metazoa; phylum Chordata; class Actinopteri; order Perciformes; family Sebastidae; genus Hozukius; species Hozukius guyotensis. The sequence continues at coordinate 917 of CAKALU010062729.1, read as the reverse complement.
GGGTTTTATATTACACAGGTCAGGGTTAGGATTTTATATTATACAGGTCAGGGTTATATATTATACATTGACTTTGTATAGGGTTAGGGTTAGTTATATACAATATATACATTACATTTTTCTTTTGTAACAACTCAGTTAAAATTGGTTACAATTTCTGTTTTTTGTTGCATAACCCCCCAGTTGTATATCTCCGAAACCCTGGGAGGAGACGCTCGTCTCACTCCACTGTCGGGCACCGGGCATCGATGTGAGGGTGGGGATCGAACCCCGCTCTGTCACACACAGAACCGGGAACTTAGCAGCCAATGCCACACGCACAGAGGACTGTTCTCTTCGTATATTTGACTTCATCATTAGAAGTTAGAACTGAAAACAGACTGTGTCACATAAGGATCGAACCCACAACGTCTAGTATTCCAACCAGGTATCTACGTCACTGAGATGCAGTAGATACACTGATGTGGTGTTTCTTTCTGTATTTGACTTCTTAATTTAAAGTTAGTCCTCAAAAATCATTGTGTCACATAGGGATCGAACCATGATGATATCTACCACACTGAGATATCTGCCGGGATACACCTATCCAATATTTCCTTTTGTATTTGACTTCTGTATTTGAAGTAAGCCCTCAAAAATCATCCTGTCACCTAAGGATTGAACTCACAACCTCCAGTATTCCTACCAGTTATCTAACACACTGAGCTATTTCACAAGTCACAATATAGCATTTAAAAAAAAGAGTACAAAAAAGTCATGATATATTATGTCAAAAAAAGTCATAGTATAGTATGTCGAAAAAAAGTCATGGTATAGTATGTTGAAAAAATAAAAAAGTCATAGTATACTATGTTGAAAAAAAGTCAGAGTATAGTATGTCGACAAATTAAAAAAGTCATAGTATAGTATGTCGAAAA